>CACSLK010009714.1:7845628-7863158 GCA_902706635.1 Striga hermonthica
TTTTTGTTTTGTTTTGATCGAAATTGTGTACTTGCGAAATGGTTTTAAGTTCAAATTGTTAATAAATTGGTTGCGGAATAGTATGTTCGTGGATTAGTATAAGAAAAAAGATTGTGGTTTTATGCTTTCATTTTTGCTAGAAAAGACTTCGTACAGCATGGTGAATTCATTATTGTTAGTTAGATGTTACATTGCTTTGCATCTGTGCATCAAAACATTATTATGTCTTGGTCTGATCGAGTTTGATATATAAGTTGAATTTATATGGACCGTTTGCTACTTCTTGGTTTTTCCAGGAAATTATTTATGCCATTGATATGTATAATTTGATGAGGCACTGTTCTTGTTATTTCGGTTCAGACTAACAGTGTTATGTGTTAATGATTTGTTTCCTAAAAGCCATTTGTTTTAAATTGAAGCAACACTGTTTTGACGTATCTAGGTCTCGGATTCCGCAAGTGAAGAAAACGGAAAGACTTCCATTTGTGTACGTGAAAATAAAGCACGCCCTTGTCCAGCTTCCACTGAATGTTACAGGGCAGATAAATCTCAAGAGAATAATGAAATGAACTGTGTGAACTCTGGCATCAGCCTCAATGAGTGGGGCGAATCAAGCTTCACCAATAGCGTGTCTGAAGAAGGCAATACTTCTGCTGATTTCTCGTCTGGCTCATTGAACCCTCCCAGCCGATTCCTCTCCCGCTTCAGTTTCCATCCCGGGAACATAAGCTTCCGTCTCTCGAGAGGCAACAGCATAAGCTCGGCCAGGTCATATACCACATCTTCAGCGGGTTTCACAATTTCAAATGAACAAGAAGATTTGGCGGGCCCTTCGTGTAGTATGGCAGATAGGAGCAACAGGTCACGTGGTTGTGAATTTATTCCTGCTTGCTTTGCCAATAGATATCCTGGGACACCAGATGAGAACTGTGCATCTAACTCGAGTCCTGTTTTATCAGAGAGTTTCCACGATAATTTTAATAACCAACAGTTAAATTCTGGTGGTGATGTATTTAGGAGTGGAAATGATATGAGAGAAAATTGTGATTTGATATTTTCTCCTATAAATCCTATTAACTCGGATGGTGGTGGAACAAGACATGCTGAAAGAAGGATTTCCGTCCGGGAACCTGTAGACCGAAATGTACGGTTTAGTAGAACTTTAAGTGTGGGTAGGCTTCGTGACAGAGTCCTACGAAGAAATCCAACCGTCGATGTTGATTTGTATGATTTTCAGCAAGATAGGGAAGTTATACTAACTCGTCGACCTACTGAAAGAGAGGTTCTAGGCCATGTGGAAGTGGAATCAACATCTGATGGCAATAATAGTGTCAGTCAGCAAGCTTTGTCAGATAATGTATCATCTAGTTCTTCTAACCCTTTTTATGATGGTCAAAATAATGTCTATGGAACTCCACGAACTAGAGAGACCAGGTACCGTGATCTTCTTGAGCACAGGTCAAATTTTCTTGAGCGCAGGAGAAGAATAAGATCACAGGTACATTCATTCCTACGAGATTAATATTGTGTACGTTTTGGGGCTTGATTTGTCTTCTAAACAGCTTTGATATTCAAATGAATGTGATATGAGTTTATGTTTAGTTTTGTTAGTTAATGCAGAGCTTGTGTTAACCTCGAGTAACCTGTTATGCTAATCAACTTCCTTTTTAAAAATAAAATAAAAATAATGATCATTATGTAAATGAAATCAGTTCCTGATTTTTCTTCCTTCTTTTGTTCTCTCCTATCCTATTTTTAAATTAGACTAGTAATTGACAATCTAACTGAATCAAGAAAAAAATATCTGGCCTGCCTGGATTGTAAAAGTTTCTTTACAAATGGATCCAACTTCGAACTCCTTACTGAATGACCGCACTAGACTGGCAAGTGGTTTAGAGCCTTAAGCCACAGAGTTTCATCCTGAATATTGGATTCTTTGTTTCACTCGTGCAACATTTTGCCAATTATCCAGATACTGGGACCACATTCTGTATACTTCTACTACTCGTGCGTAGTGATTTATGCTGAAATTGGTGGGACAGAAATTAGATAGGTGCAGTACGACAGCTTCGTCTTTTTTCTTTATTCTTTCTTTAGTAAGTCAACTATAATGATGCTGATCAAAGTCTGCAGAGTGCCATACTCATTATCTTGTGCATAAGTAATTCAACTCTTTCGGTTCTCAGATATGTCTACCTCCTTCCAATTTTTTCATAAACATAATTACCAACAATTTAGAGAGAATCATCTTTGGCATTTTGTATAACAATCTACTAATAATGTGCTAGGTGCGTGCACTTCAGAGACTAGGCAGCCGTTTCGAGAATTTGTCTAGTCATGAGAGGTCTTGCATCCTATCTGGTCAGTACCGTGGAGGTCATTGCACCTGCCGAATTGCCACTCGGGATGGTAGTTCGAATGACGATGCTAATGCTAGGGCTAGCATATCGAGAATCGTCATGTTAGCCGAGGCCTTATTTGAGGTATTGTCAATTCATGTGTATTATTGCTTTCAGATCTTGGGGTGAAACCTTTTGCTTTTAATTTAATCAGGTCCTGGATGAAATTCACCAGCAATCTGTTGTTATATCCTCTCGGCCATCTGTTTCTTGCATTGGATCTGTTCCAGCACCTAATGAGGTGGTGGACTCTTTGCCGTTGAAGATATTTAGCAAATTGAAGAGGAAGCCATGTGACGAAACTGATCAGTGAGTAAAATTTTTCAAATTTATTGCTTGTGCTATAAAGTGAATCCACTTCGCTTTAGAAATAAAACCATATATAAACCGTTCATAAACTAATCACAAATCAACAAGTAATGCAATTTAGAGATCAATGAGAAAAATAAACCAGTAATCAAGCATTCATGAACCGTGAAAATTAGAATATTTGCAACTAAAATAGAAAACTCCGTAAATGTAAAAACAAAATGAGATTTAAGGGAAAATGGTGTAATTTTTTAATAACATTTGTAGGGCCCATAACAAAAGGTTTGGCTACAATTTTTGTTTGGTGAAAGCTATAGTTTAAATATTATCGAGAAAATATGAATCATAAACAATAATTATGAAAATTAAAAAAGGGCATATTGGGAAATACTCCGATATTTTACTTTCTTGACAACAGTGTTGACGTTTTATTAAATTGTGTGAAAAGTAAACAACGCCTACCTTTGTCGGACGAATGGGGTATTAATATTGAACAAGCAAATGTGTATTATGCTATATCTTGTATATTTACCCCCTTACTTAACAGATGCTACATATGCCTTGTTGAGTATGAAGATGGAGATAGTGTTAGAGTGCTTCCTTGCCAACATGAATTCCACAGAGCATGTGTTGACAAATGGCTCAAAGAAATTCACAGGTTTCTTTACTAAGCTTCATGATGCCATTTGATTTCCCTCAACCCTCTCCCCACATAAAGTTGTCTGAATTGAGAATTTTTTTATTTTTATTTTATTTTATTTTATTTGGGTAAGTGTTCAACTGGATAGTGTGTACTAATTATTATCATATTTCAGGGTATGCCCCCTTTGCAGAGGTGACATTTGCCGACCTGACTTATTAGCTGCGGCGTGTTGACGATGGCCGGTTTATTTATTATTGGTTCTCTTATATCATAGCCCATGATGACACAATGGCTTACTAGCTCGTTTTTACTGATGGCATTTCTTTATTTTCATTGTCTCTATATTTTGTTAAATTGGGCTTCACAAATGCGATAAATTTCTCCCGGCATGAAGTTTTGGTGTGAAAGCCGAGAAAAGCATGGACTTTTTAACCTTTTTTCGACATTCAAATGCTCTTTTTGGTGCTTGGTTGGTTTGCAGATGAATATTGTTGTAAAAATGTGTATCTTATTTGTGAGCTTTTATCATCAACGTTTCAGGCTCATCTCGTTTGGGGATGACAACTTCAAAGTGCTTTATTCTTTATTACACTATTGATAAATTTCCTTCTATTTGATTGTGAACTGTGGAAGGTTATGTGGAACAAACCAAGTCATGTACAACACTTTCAATGGAAAAAATCAGAGTGTAATATAATGTGTGTTACAACTTACACTACGAAATAAGGAACATATGTATAAAAATATTTTTTAAAAAAATAAATATAGAAATTTTATTTCAAATGTTTAATTATTTCTCTGAAATTGGAATATTAATTCTATATAAAATAATTTACAGTGGATTAAAATATTTTTGAATAAAATAAGATATACAATGTTGTGTGAGTGGTTTAAATAATAATTATTGACACATCATGTATTAAGATATTAGTATTATCTGTTGATTAATAGATAAAATTCACTTTTCGTTGTATTTGTAAAAGTTTTATACAAATTTAAATAGAAGCTTTTATTAAAATTTTAAAATATTCCTTTATATTGTACTATTATTTTTATTTAAAATGATACCCATTACATGAGTTCACGAAAATATAAGTATATTTTTAAAAAATATTTTGACATATTTTTTACAAAATAAAATAACATATATTTTCTTAATTTTTAATATTTTGACATAGTTTTTACAAAATAAAATAACATATATTTTCTTAATTTTTAGTTTCCAATTACGTCAAATGGTATTTCAAAATTTTGATTTGTGAGTATCCCATAATGTTATCCGTCGAGCATAAAAAATTCGTCTGAAGCAAAAAAAAAATAAAATTATATTTTCAGTTTTTTAAAATGATATTGAAGAGCATTATAATGTTATTCAGTAGATTTTAAATTAAATAATTAACCTTTTAGTAATTTTTATTTATTGATAATAAAATATTGTAGTGAATTGGGTCAACCTATCCAATGGTGTGACATTATAAAAAGTAATCTTTTTTTATTCCAACAAAAATCATCCTGTTATTTTATAAAATGAATGTAAATTGGAACCAACTAGTACTAATATTCATGTATAATATGGGTGTTGAGTTAACGCATATATGTGGAAAGGTATGTATGTCTAATACCAAACTTTACTCCAGAGAAAAAATAATATAAAAATAACATCACCAAGCATAGATTTTCGCCATGTCAGCATCCGAAGCGTGAGAATCTACCACTTAAACTCAACACATTTTGAATTAATATATAGAAAAGAATTACTAAAGAATATACACAGTCAAAGTAAAAGAATAATGCATATCGTATTTTATACCCGGTGCAATAGATAAAAGGCGATACAATTTAAATAAATAATAGTATTTTACTATTTTTTTTAATTTTTATTCAATACAGAATGCTATAGTGAATTGACTTCCTATGAAATAACACTTTTTTATGCCAACAAAATCATCGCTTTTTAATGATAATAATAATAATAATAATAATAATAATAATAATAATAATAATTATTATTATTATTATAATAATAATAATAATAAATAACGCAACTGAATTGTTATTCTATGAAACAAATGTATGTCTTAATAGCGTTATCCGTTGGCCATAAAATACACTCCATATCGTGCAATATACTATTTAAATTAAATAAATATCCTAAATTTGTGAAAACAAATAATTAAAAATATATTTTGACTATGGTATTGCTATTATTAATACTCAGGTGCATGCTTTCATAATCTACGGCCAAAACAATATAACTTTAGTCGCATAACACAAAAGTTTGCATTGCAATATAGATGGACCATGGGGTCTAACAAAACAAGTTATGAGGTCCAAGAGATAATGATGAAGCTATGGGTCGTGTTAATGTTTCAAAGAAAAAGATTTGAGTCACTTGACAAAAACATATGTTGCAATTAGAATATTTTTTTTTTTTGGTACAATGCAATTAGAATATTTCAAAGTATATTCGATCTATCTTACAAAAATATGTTAGAGATAATACTTCATGACGCCGAAGTATAGTCTCAATTCTTTCACCATAAATACATAATGGATACTATTTTCGAACTGTTAATTATTTTTCTACAATTTAGGGTAGTTGGGTTATTGGTTTGATTCGGGCTGTGAATATTTCTACGTTCGACAAGGACTTTGAAGAGAGTAAAGTAATTTTTAATGCTAAGTATTTTATAACCTAACCAATGCTTTAAGAATGATAATTATTTTATCTTCTAATAACGCTAAATTTTATGTAATTCTATGAATTAATATGGCTCGTGCATCGCATGAGTTATGAACTAGTAAAAATAGAGAGATTGTTACAATAAAAGTGAGATAACGAGCCTTAAAATATAGCATGGCGAAGTTGGGCGACGCAAATTTAAAACGTTTTAGGGCGTGCTTGGGTACAAATATCTCTGCTCAAAACGGATTTATTTTGTCAACCAAAGTTAATTTAGAAAAAAGTGTGGTTAGTTGTTAGTGAAAAAGTTTATATTAAAATAATATTTAAAATAAATAATAAAAAAGTAGGGATATGATGTGAAGTGATGGTTTGTTAAAATTATGTAAGCAAATTAATAGTGGATTAAAGTTGATATGAGGTTTAAGAGTGATTGATTAATATAATTTAATTATATTGATAATATGAGTCCAATGAAATTAGATTAAAGTTGAGTTAGACTTTGAGTATGAATTGAGTTTTTTAATAACCAAATAAACCTTCACATATTGTTGAACATTTTTTTTTTTTTTTTTGGTCCAAAGAAAAATATATTAATACCTGAAAACTAAAAATGAGTACACTCAATGTGTCAAATGACACAAATAGAACTAGAATTAAGTCTAGACCTACCCCCATTAGAATTACACAGGCAACCACGTAGGTACTTACACCCGCACAACAAAAAAATCTAGAAAGAAAACAAAACAACTCCATAAAGGAGACTAGGAACTAGACGAAACTGGACTGAAACTACACAGAACAACAAAATACAAAAACAACAATACACACTTAGGGGGGTGTATTCGTTTCGGAATTCAAGTGACATTTAAATACTTTTTAAGATTTCAGATTTTAGAAGAATCCTGTGAAATATCAAGTCTAGAGGTGAGATTTGTAATGGGATTTCATATATGTTTTTTTATTGAGAAATCCTAGAAAATCTTTAAAAGTCCTTACAAATCCTAATGCCAAATAATTTAAATACCCCATGATTTTGTAAGACTTTTTAAAATCCTAATTGAATACCTCAAGACTTTTAAAAGTCTTGAGAAGTCTAAATACACCAAGATTTCTAAAGTCCTAAAAAGTTTTTAAAAATCTTTATGAATTCCAATTAAATACACTCCCTTTAATAAACAATAGGATAAATCTCTCCTACACCATGCTAACACACCACACTGACGTCTGAACTGGCACACGAGCCACGCCCTTCAGCCCAAAATCCTAAGTAAGCTGCAAATTCGAACCCTGGAGCCAAAAACTGTGGACATTCGAGCCGCCTAGACAGATTTGGTGATGAGGCAATTCAAAGTCTAGATCTGGGCTCCTATAGACTTCAACGTTGGGGCAATAAAAATTTTAATAAATGTACCTAAGGCTGGGCGGGGCGCTATCGAAAAGATGAAGATGCAAAGGGTTAAGAGCGCCATGATCGAAAAAGGGAAGGGTAGAGCGGACGGCCGAAACACTCGGAGACTATGGACGGGACGACGACCCCGACCAAGACCAAGGGTAACCGGCACTGGGACTACCACCTCCAACCCACACCCGTGCGAGGCTTCGAAAGGGGCGGCAGAGAAGACCTCCAGCCCCAACCCGGCCATGGCCAAACCGACTGGGCTGGGGGGCTAATGGCATTTCTATATTACTAGGGTCCATCATCCCAAATAGGACTCTTTCGAGGGTGTAAATTGTAAATTGCAAATTGCTTGTCAACAAATGCTTTGACTCTGGTAGGAGAGAGAGAGGGGCTGGGTAGAGCTGGAGTGGAGTGAGAGTTGCAGCAAAAATGAACACCACCGGCAATAACACCATGAACCACCGCTTCTCCACCGCGGCACAGGACCTCGATCCACATCAATCACAGCATCCGCCTCCAATATCCACGTCCGCCCACCCCTACCACCCTCAACCCCAACCGCAGCCCCAACGCCGCCTCCGAGGCTTTGCAGCCACCAACTCCAACGCCAACACCACGGCCATCGGTGCGACTGAAACCAAGAGCAGGAAAGAGAGGGAAAAGGAAAAGGAGCGGACGAAGCTACGGGAGCGGCACCGAAGGGCCATCACGAGCCGGATAATCGCCGGTCTCCGGCAGTACGGGAACTTCCCCCTACCCTCGCGCGCCGACATGAATGACGTCATCGCCGCACTGGCTCGGGAGGCAGGCTGGACGGTGGATGCCGACGGGACCACCTACAGGCACTCCTTGCCTGCTCCGCCCCAGCCCCAGCCGCAGCTGCAGCAGCCTCCTGTCGCTCATTTCAATCTCCTCCAGAAAAATAACAGTATTAACGTGTCTAATGTGGTAAGTGATTCTCTGTGGATTGAGTTCAAGGTGGAATTTTGTTGGGTTTTCTTTCTCTCGTTCGTTCCTTATTTTTCCGGTGGTGTTTGTGATATGTTTTTCCTCTTCTATTTTAATATGAGGACCAGTGTGATCTTTTTAATGGTAGAATGTACTGGGTTGCTTGATTTTGGATTTTTGGATGGTGTTTGCTATGGCTTTACTTGGATTTACTTTTTTCTTGCATCTTGCTTGAGTGGTTTTGAGGCTTGTGTTTTTAGCTTGAAAAGCTCTTCATAGTGTGCATTATTACGAATATTATGATAAACACTAGCTGCTGGTGTGAAGCATATTGGGGCCAGTGGCTTAGATAGATGATTTTTTTATCACATTTTTCTTTCGTGCTTTGGATGTTCGAAACTATGAGATCGGGAGTTGATTATGACGGTCACAAAACATTGCCTTTCTACTTCCCAATTGTCAATGTTCTGTATATCAACTTCTACCTTTCGGTATGTCTTCACCAGTTTTGCACTATCAATATACATCTATTTTCTCCTGGTGCTTATCACTAAATTTCCTTGTAACAAAATATATAGTTCTAATGTCCATATTGAGTAATTGTAGTCTTGTGTTACATTGGAAGCCTTTGTTATGCCAAGTTCCTCATTACCATTAAAAACAATTTCATCTTCTGCTTGTGGTCTTACTGTAAGATGCTTAAACTGGACTTTTTAAGGGCTTTGAAATATTTACATATATTGAAATATTGTGTCCTTCTCGTTGTTGATGAGATGATAGGATGAATATATTTGCTTTTGGATAATATCATCTTGGGATGTTATTTGGTTGTTGAGGAATTATTGGTTAATGATCATGTGATTCTGAATAATTGTGGTGAACAAGTAGTTTTTAGCTCTTAGATTGTCATAGTTATAGAACTTTGTCCAGGTGGCAACATTCCGTCGCTTATCCCTATAACTTCTTATTTGAGCAGGGTCCACATCCAGTTCAGCCAGTAGAAAGCCCACTCTATACGAGCTCTTTAAAAAATTGTTCCACAAGGTCATCACTCGAGTGCCAGCCGTCATCTCTCAGAATCGACGAGGATCTATCACCCACATCTCTTGATTCCATTGTTGTGGAAAGGAATGCAAACCTCGATAAGTATTCAAGTCCCAGTGCCATCAACTCCATTGAGTGTCTGGAAACCGGCCAGGTAAAATGAACTTCATTTTTATTTTTTATTTTACTCTCTCTCTCTCTCTCTTTCTCTCTCTCCCTCCCTCTCCCTCTCTCTCTCCCTCTGTCCTGATAACTTGTTGGAAACATTCTTTGCTAATGTACATAATAAATAATTTGATTTTTACAGCTTATGCAAGATGTTAGCTGTAGGGAGCATGAAACTGGTCCTTCAACGTCCTATGTACCTGTTTACGCGAGGCTTACTGTGAGTGATAGATATCTTCTAAATTATTTCATTTCTGTATGTTTATTCTTGGTGTACAAAATAAATTTCTGTTTTCCCGTGCATTAAACTCTGGCAGACTGGTTTGATCAACAATTTCTGTCAGTTGATGGACCCCGAAGGTATTAAAGAAGAACTACATAATCTGAAGTCACTGTGTGTTGATGGCGTTGTTGTGGACTGTTGGTGGGGAGTTGTTGAGGCTTGGACACCAAAGAAGTACGAGTGGTCTGGATACAGAGAAATGTTTAACATTATCCGGGAGTTTGGGATGAAATTGCAGGTAATATGAAACTGGCATCGTGAATGCTTAAACCGTGTTTTTTTTTACAGTGCCCTTTACGTTTTTTGGTGAAAAAATCGTTATAGGGGATTTCTTAAAACAGTAGAAACTGTATTTTGTTTCCAATGTCTGTTTGTCTAAGAAGTTTGAAGTTTCTTTCTCGTCCTTAGGTGGTGATGGCATTTCACGAATACGGAGGACAAGATTGTGGTGGCATATTTATATCCCTACCCCAGTGGGTTCTGGAGATTGGGAAAAGCAATCAGGATATTTTCTTCACGGATCGTGAAAGAAGAAGAAATTCCGAGTGCCTTTCATGGGGCATTGATAAAGAACGAGTACTCAGAGGAAGGACTGGCATAGAAGTAATCAGTTATTTCTTTGTTGTTAGAGACTTAAGATCAAAATGCCCGTCCTCTCCACTTATGAGATATCGTTATCAAACAATAATTATGATGTTCCTCTTTCAAGAATTTTCGGAGAAGGCTTTCTTTGACTTGCGACTCTTCTCACACTCTTCTTTTTGTTAGTTTGGATATTGTCGTAAACATGTGATTTTGGCATGACCAATGTCTGTGTTTCTTTTTGGATAGTGGTTAATGTTGCTTGGTGTGGTGATGCATACAAATTTTGTATAATATCAGGTCTATTTTGATTTCATGAGAAGCTTCCGGATGGAATTTGACGACTTATTTACCCAAGGCCTCATTTCTGCCATTGAAATTGGACTGGGAGCTTCCGGAGAGCTCAAGTACCCTTCTTTTTCAGAAAGGATTGGATGGAGATATCCGGGTATTGGTGAGTTTCAGGTATTTGGGGAATATATTTTTTGTTCTATTATCATTAGGAGGGTAATGTTGGAATTTGGAATTAAAATGGTGAAAAAACTTCTAAATCTTGTCGTGATGTTCACGAGTTTTTTTCTCGGGTGGTTCTATAATTTCATTACCCTGAGTAGGATTTGACTGTTGTCGTTTCAGAAAATTTGTGGATTTTTTTTTTCTTGTTGTACAATCTTCAGATCTTTTTCTTCCTTCGTTCACATATTTATTTATTTTATTTTTTAAAACTCTTTCTAATGGTGCCATCCAATTTCATGTGGTCTCAACTCTTCAGTGTTATGATAAATATTTGTTGCAAAATCTCAAAAAAGCTGCAAAACTGCGCGGACACTCCTTCTGGGCCCGAGCCCCCGACAATGCTGGTTATTATAATTCGAAGCCGCACGAAACAGGATTCTTCTGCGAAAGAGGCGATTATGATAGCTATTATGGGCGTTTTTTCCTGCAGTGGTATTCCCGTGTCCTCATAGATCATGCTGATAATGTCCTCTCTCTTGCAAGCCTTGCATTTGAGGGAATGCAGATAGTTGTGAAGGTACTATCCCTCTGATTTTCCATCTGTTCTATCTATCTTTTTCTTAGGATAAATAACGTTGAAGTTGGAAAAAAAGAGTCAATATGGAGATCCAAGTCTGTTTAGTTATTTGATGGCATTGGAAAGAAAAAGTACCGAAACCAAGAGGAATGAAAGAAAAGAAAGGATTGAAGTTTTGTGGTAATCACGAATAAGGCCCGGACAAGATTTGAATTTACAGAAAACCCATCAAAGTTTTATCTCGTCTTACAATTTCTCAATGAATGATTTTGGAATTTGCTGATATCATCAAATGCCTTACATTTATATCACTCAATTTCTCTGAAGGTTGCAATTATCCCCCATCTTGTGTTATAATTTACGATCGCTACCCTGACTTTGCTAACCTTACAAAAGAGTTGGTGCTATTTGCAATATATAGAAATGCAGGTGACGCCATTGTGATATATATTTTGATGATTTTTATGATTCCGTCACATATATGTTGGAATTTATGTAATTATATCCCAAACTCATTGGGGCTTCTTGTAATTAATCAATCTTTGTTATAAGTTCATTTTTTTTTTTCTATTTGAATTTGAAGTAAAAAATAACTAAATATTGTGATGTATAGATTCCAACGGTTTACTGGTGGTACAAGACAAGAAGCCATGCAGCAGAACTCACGGCTGGCTATTACAACCCCTCTAATCGGGACGGTTATTCTGTCTTGTTTGAGGTGCTTAAAAAGCATGATGTGACTGTGAAATTCATGATCCCAGAATTAAAACCTTCATACGAGCCAATGGACGACCCACTATCAGACCCTCAAGGCCTGAGTTGGCAGGTTAGTAAGGAATAGCATTGCTCTTCTTAATTTTACTGGTTATTTTTTTTTAATTTTTTTACTTTCAAAAGCTGTATATGATTTAGATAAAGAGAAGGAAAAAGAACCCCAATAATTGTTTCTGAAAATAGCAATAAAAATGTGCAGGTTATTAACTCAGCTTGGGAAAAGGGGCTGAGTGTGGCTGGTGAGAATGCAGAAGCTTGTTATGAGAAAGAAGGGTTTACGAGGCTGGTCAAGACCTCAAGACCGAGAAAGCATCCGGATTGCCGACACTTGTCCTTCTTTGTGTTTCAACAGCCTTTGCCTCTGCTCCAGAGATCTATTTGCTTCTCGGAAATCGATTACTTCATTAAAAGCATGCACGGTAAGCTTTCTTTGATGACCTGAATTGACCATTTTGGTGGGGCTTCTTGTATATTTTTCATCTAATAAGTTTCTGTCTTTTCTTTTTCGGTTATCTCCATTAAATGCAGGAGATGAGATTGACTGAGAGAGAGGGAGGGAGGGGGGGAGTATGTAATGTAATGAAATGAACAGGAAAGGTTCAATTTACAGAAGATTCTGTGATCTCTATTATTTAATAGCAGTCGTTATGATACTGCAAAAACAAACCGAGAGCACAACAAATGGAATGTTTTTATTTCGATTGCGTTTTCTATTTTTTCAGTAAATGAAAAGGATATTGGCCTTCGATGACTCTCTAAAGTCAGTACCATAACTCATTACAATCGGATCAAGACCTTTTAACAATTTCAGAGGCACAAAAATCACGATTAAACTTATCTATCTTCGAGAATCACAGTATTGAGGGAATTCACACTGGCAAGGGCCTTTCAGTACCTACATCACAAAATAACAAAAAAAAAAAAAGTTAAAATGCATAAACAAAACAAAATGAACAGAGCATCTTCCTCTCACAAAATATGTATACTTAAACTCAAGAAGAAAAGAAAATCTGTGGCACTATTGCCTGCATATAATCTACGGACAATGGTAGCAAAGCTATATCGTGATACTCAAGTGTGCTAAATTCTGAATTTGACATGATAAGTCAAGTAAACTCGACTTTGAATTGATAATTGAGAATCTAAAAGAACACATGCACACAAAGAATGAAAGAAAGAAAGAAGAAGAAGATGAAGAGAAAGGCTTGTACCTTGCGTAATGTGAAGGACACTCTTCTTGAACCCCTCCGTATCAAAGTGTCCTCCACTTTATCCACCTGCATCACATACATTTCTCACTAAAAATCACCAAAAATTGAATTCCAAAAGAAAAACGTTACATAAGAGATCACCTGAAAAAACAATACCTCTTCAAAAGCAAAACAAAGAGATCACCAAATACATAAGAGTGGAAAATTTTGTACCTTGTGGTGTGGAATATAGTGATGCCAAGCGTACCGGGCCTCGCCAGATAGCAACAACATCGATCGAGGAGGGAGATAAATAGCTTTTCTAATGAAATATGAATCTTTTTCTTTCTTTGCATCAGGACTAGAAACGGGCTTTTCATGCCAAGCACCGGTTGTGTACTTTCTGAACTCCATGATGCAAGGGCCCGCTAGTGAGAGACTGAAAATTAATCCTTCGAATGCTGAGTGGGTATCTATGTGGGGGGACAAACCCACGCCGGGTGCATACTCATTAACCTGTCATTAGAATTTAGATATAGGTACATAGAAGAGAGAGAGAGAGAGAGAGAGAGAGAGAGAGAGAGAGAGAGAGAGAGAGAGAAATCAGGATGAATTGTTAGAATGATTTTTTTTATTTTATTTTTTGGGAAAAAAAAGAATAAAATTATAAAGAGATACAGAAATCAGGATAACTAGAATGCAGATAGTTATGGTTTGAAGTATTTAGAATATAAGGACTTGCCGTAAGTTGATCCAAAGATATATCTCCAGCATGATCAAGTGGTTGAAATGATTTGATCCTTTGGAGTACCGGAGACAAGAATGATGGAAGCTCACCCATGTATTGGTTCGTGTTAACATTCCTTATCTGCAAGAGATGAGAGAGAGAGAGATAAAGAAAGAGATAGAGAGAGGGATCAGAAGGTTAATTCTAATATGGTCATAAATTGTTAGAAACCCAGTGGCAAAAATTATAAAATCAAATTTAAAGACTGATTAGATTAAACCACGTTAACAACTAATATACAGAGAACAAAAAAATTATAAACCATAATAGAAGGATTTATGAGCAAGATTGGTTTCCTCTTTCATTGTTTCTTATGACTTACATCATAGCAAAATGCATATCCGTAATGTTGAACTCTTCTTTTGGCAAGGTGTTGCCACGGCCTAACATCCACTGCAGCAAGCAATTCCTAGGGGGAAAAAAGGTTGATGACGCATGCATACTCGGAAAATACATCTTAAAATGGAAATTTGTTTGGACCAATGTATAAACTTCAAAATATGATCCTTAACTTGCTCTTCCTTATCAGTGACAAAGTCATGAACCAAGTGAAGTCCAGGGATGTCCAAGTCTGAAGCTGATGTTGATACTGAAACTGACTCAATGTTGTTGACCTTGTCGACCAATAAAGATATGAAAGAAATTTAGCACAACGTAATCGTAATGGAGAACAGATGAATCTTTGTACGACAAGGAAGGAACGAATTCATTATAGATAGTAAATTCCAAAATAATCTATTAGTTATCATCATCAATATTTACTCGTAACTAAGAAAAAAAAAACATAAAGTAAACAGAAGCCCTTTAGGGTTAAGATTTGATTATTGAACTAATTTATTCATGATAACCAGATGAACATATTTCATTAGGGGACGAGAACTTACAATTAATATAACTAAGCAAGCATTGAATAAACAGCACTAAAATTCTTCTGCTTAACAATCACTATGAAACAATTAAAGCACTCTCGCTCGAAATGGTACAGAATGACTAGAAGCATTGTGGTCAACAAGGTCCTACATGATTTCACATTTAAATATCACAAGAAAAAAGCCATTCCACAAATAATAAAAATTTATAGGTAATGAAAAAAACGAGTACCTTACCAAATGACTGCATTGAATACTGAATGTGTAAAGAACGTCCCCCAAGAGCAGAGCACAGACGTCCATTGAGTGCCTTCATGGCAGCTCGGGAACTACTCGTGTCGTGGTACGAGACGATCACACGGGTCCCACTTCCATCAGCAGCGCAGACTCCCTTGACTTCTCCATATGCAGCAAACACGGAGGCAATAGCATCGTACGAAAGGCCGACAGTGGGCCCACAGTTAGCCACATAAAGGTGAGGACTTGTTTCATCATCCCCTCTATCGGGACCGGCGAGTCTTTGGAAACCCATTGTCGAGTTCTTGCAACATGAAAGGACACAACAAAATGACCATTGAAAGTTTTAAATTTTGTTCACTAAAATCTAGGTCCCAAGCAGATCCACTCTTCCTATCAAGCAAAGAAAAGCTTGATAATTTGACATTAAACTGTCCATTTTCATAAGCTTATAAAGAAGAATCTGCACAAAGACAATGTATTTTTTTCTTTCCGCAAAACAATTGAATCTCATAAAGAAAAGTGGGCTGCTTGATGTTGAGCTAAATCAACGCCATAACTGAAAATTACACGGTTACAGCGTATCGAGAGCACCATTAATTAAAACCCATAAAAGCAATGACCTTTTGTTCATTCTTAAGAAAGAACTAATCGAGAGTCGAATTAACAAAGATAGTTCTACACGTACCTGAATGAGATTGTTCTTATTTGATTTTCTCCCCTTCCGAATTCAGAGCCAATTGAGAATCAGATGAATAAAAATTTGCCAATTATCAACATGAATCACAAAAATCAATTTTGTACTTTCTTATAATAAATATGAATGAAAATACTGCAGATATTAATAAATTTATTTAAGTAATTATTTGATCATATGCTATTTGATCTTATTTGAAAACGTGTTAATAGAAATAGTTAATGCATACATTTAAAAAAATAAAAATAAAAAATAGTATGCATTAAATTTCCTAAATTTTTGCTACTATTTTTAGTAAATGACAATTCTTTTTATATATAGATATATAGATTCTATTTTTTCAACTTTTGTCATATAAAGTTTCAAAAATTGATAAATCAACACAAACTAAATTGACAATTCAGTTGGGAGACATTAAAACTCAAAAATGGCACTAAGCGTTTCCGATCAATGATGATTTTTATATTAAACTAAAAATAATAGATGTTTTTTTATGATACAGTAAAAAAAAGGTACCATTTATCGATTTTTATAATTTGATCAATATTAATTTGTCAGCAAAAAATATAAACGGCACATGTCCATAATAAAATAACTTTTTTTTTTTTTTTTCAGTGATCAATATATCACGATTTTCAGTTGAGAAGTGTTATTGAAAAACATGAAAACTTCTAACGAAGTAGGCCTTCTGATGATCCAAGATCGAATTTTGGTTAGTAACCCCAAAGATAGCTCGATATTTGTCAAACTATTTTTTTTTTTTTTTTTTTGGTACAGGGATTTTCCGGTTTCCGGATTCACAGGGGAACCGACTAATCCGGAATCGAGTTGGGTAGGACCACAAGGGCGGCAAAGCTATCCCTCAAGAGTTTTAACACTGCTGCATTCTCAGGGCTCGAACACGAGACCACTGGTTAAGTTGGAAGAGACTTAAACCATCTCATCCAAACGCTATTGGATATATTTGTCAAACTATTTGATTGCTAACCAATATGAAATTGTTGGATTTTGGAAAGCTCTACCTATAGCAACACGACCATTTGAAGTAATATGACATTTGAAAACAATAACTCAGGGAAGCATTTGAAATAAATATTGTACACGCGCAACACTTAACAAAATTTTATGAATTTACTAAAATTGATGCAGCGCGTGGTAGACAAAAGGGAGAATTGTTCTTGAAGAACTCAAGAAACCAGAAGAATATAAATCTTTATTTCAATAAAAACTGCGTAAAAGGTTCTGATAGGAGTACAATATATAGGGAAACCCCAAGACTCCTAATTATTATTCCTATTATTTATCTTGTTAGGCAAGACAAATAATAATCCTAAATAACATGCAATAAAGATAATATACTAAATAATAAATAGATAACTAAATATGAAGCCTCTCGTATTTTTCCATATAAGCGAATGCGGCTTCATCTGCATCATTCCCCCCCGGTTGGGAAGGATTCGCCCTTGAATCCGAGGGGGCTTCATC
>CACSLK010009714.1:7868781-7882531 GCA_902706635.1 Striga hermonthica
ACAGGTGATGTGTATCCAAATCCTAGCAGTTAATTTTCATTTTATTCTGTTTAAGCTCAACTATATCGAGGTTTTCTGGTACGGTTATGGTGATTTGTGGAAAATGAACATAGAATTGAAAAAGACGTTAACTGCGTTTGTTTAATTTACATTTTAATGAATTTGCAGCAACGGTGCACTCATTCAAGTACTCGTTGGGAGTTATTTCTGTGAGAAGATTCCTAAGGTTGATTCTGTTTGCTCCCAATAACCATATTGCGTGTAATTTTGATGAAAATGGGAGATGGCATGTTTTGGCAAAAAATAAAATCCATTTTTTTTATGAAGGCAAATGCAGTCATATCTTACAACAACAAATCAGCATCAGAGGCTGTACCATATTTCGAGCAGGTCTGTTCCTCTTCTCTATGTAAGTTTCTAACATTTTCAGTTTTTGCAGACGTTATAGCGTGATGATGTCACAGCTTAATTAAAGATGTCCTAACGAATTAAGATCAACATTTCTGATTAAGCAAACGATATTGTCTTATTACACAAACGTGTCAAGGATTTATCATTCGATGGAGATGTTATATAAAATATCAAGCTCATTCAATTCATGACTGAAAACAATGAAAGGCGGAAGGTTTCTTGTTTTTGAAGTCGTAAATATTATATGGTACTTGCTAAAGTTGCATGTCTTTTGTTATTTCTCATTGTTCATAATATCAAAGATTGAAGACAATCATGCCATATAGAGAGGCGTGGAATAGCTAGATGGGCAACTTTCATGGGCAATAATACAAAAGGCAACCAAAAAAAGACGATTGAGGATGTATATAGTGTTCTGATTTAGGTTTTCACGTTTTTTCAGAAAAACATTTTTAGATCTCAAGTGTCTGTTCTCTATTCTGCAGTTTGGTCCTGTAGTCAACCAGATGATGCCAGTCATTGAGACATCCCCTATGTATTCATTGGCTCAGAGTGTCTCAGGTAAAAAATTAAAACTTCATACTAAAAAATAATAAATTATAAGTTGTCAAGTGTTTGCGAAAGTGAGTTGTTAATCTGAATACTTCAGTTACTTCTAAATTGTATATGATTCATTAGATGGATGGAAGACACTACTAGATATGGCTGAAAGAGTCGTGCCAGACTATGATCCGGAAGCCTCCGTGTCTTTGACAAAGTTTGTTGATCAGTTACCCTCAGTATTTAACCAGGTATATGAGTGGATGGTATTTTCAATGTCCAAAATCTAAAACATAAAGACTAATTACCTTTTCACCTATAATTTTAGAACTACTATTTCTTGACTTCCTTTTAGCTCTACATCGGACATAATCTGTATATATTTTTGTCTGGATTTCTCATCGTGTTTTCTGATTCTTATATATTTTTATTTAGGTTGCACAAGGGACTTCTGAGTTCAAGCCAACACCTGCAGAGAATCTCGAATGTTTCAAGAAGTTATACAACATACAAAAAACATTATTGGTACTACTTATCTTTATTTATATGCGGGTAAAATACTATTTTACCATCCGAACTATCACGGTTTTGGCGCATCACCATATAAACTATTTTTCTTAACAAACCACCATATGAACTATACGGGTTTGTCAATGTGCCCCCTAAACCGGATATAAAAGTGGTTTAGGGGGCACATTGACAAACTCGTGATTGTTCTTGTAAAAGTATTTAAGGGGCACATATGGTGACCAAACAACCTTTTCATTCAAAACCGCTTTTATATCTGGTTTAGGGTTGACAAACCCGTATAGTTCATATGATGGTTTGTAAAAAAAAATAGTTTATATGGCGATGCGCCAAAACCATGATAGTTCGGATGGTAAAAAGTATTTTACCCTTTATATGCAGTTTTGAATAAAAATCTTAATGCAGTAGACATCTTAAGTCATCAAACTTTCTCTCAGGTAAAATTTGATTTTGATACAATTGATGAGACCGATCTCCTTGAGGAGACACTAAAGCCTCGTATTGAGTCTTATGGTGGAAGACTTGATAAGGTTGTTTTACGTGGGAACCATATAACACCATGCATACAGGTACAAATACAAGTAAACTATGAGTTTTTTCTTCTTTTTTTCTGTTGTCCTTTTGTGGGAAAGTGGAGTCTTCTGAGAACGGCAAGTAGTAAAAGTAATAATGAATAAGTTTCATGAACCCATCAAGTCAAAAATAGTTCATTCGTGTTCTGAAACATGCTAAATCTCGAACTATTGAAAGGTGGACTAGAATAGAGAATAAATAAAACATGTGAATTTTCCTTTGTATTTATTAGGAACCAAGGTGGCAAGTAGGGCCAGTGTACACCCCAGCAGATGCTATTGCTCAAGGACTGAAAACTCTTTCCCTAAATGAGACGAGAGTCCTTTCTAGAACTATCAGTAACTGGTTTAGCAGCCTCGATTCATGATTCAATGTGAGATGGGGCTGGATTTTGTCTTCTTCATGTAAGTTCATTTATAGTATTAAATAGTTATAGATGAAAAGTGAATGGCATTAGCTAAAGTCATGTTAGATGGACTTGTGCATTTTATCTGCACTCAAATTATCTGGATATTTCGATGTTATATACTTCATCCTAATCTTTCATATACTCAACAAAAGAAATCATTGAGTCCATCCTGTTGTTTTAAGGTTATACGATTGATATTTGCTTCTGTGAGTAGAAAGAAGTCTTATTTTTTACTTTGAGAAAATGAAATTGCCATCAAGATGATACCTTCATTGCAGTTTGGGTGCAAAAGAATATCCCCCATCAGAAGTGTTGACACAGGAAACTTCTTCAAACATAACAGTATTCGAAGTTTTCCAGTTTCCCTATGGGCCCCACATTAATCTCCTAATCTCATTCTCAAACTTATCCATCACTTAGACGGCAAGCTTATTGGTGCCACCATTACTTCATCTCACTGTATATCGGCTTTCCCCATCCAAAATCCACCTTTTCAGAATCCGATTTAGATGCATAAGACGCAAATCGATTTTCCCGAGAGGAACTATATATGAAAGCTCCGGGATGTTTGATTATGAACTTCAAGTAGGGCAGTCATATTTGGAGATTTAATTTAAATTCTTAGTCTTGGTTTAACGGTGAATTATATAAAACACCTGTTATATACTTCTACACGAGATGCATGCATGTCATCGCCCTCTCGTTTCTACAAATAGTTGGTTGTTACAAAATTAGCAGTTCTATAACCTACTGTTATACTTGTTTTTTTTACTAGGAAAATGCACGTGCTACGCACGTGGTATTTTTTTTCAAATTATTTTTAGTATTAGGTTTATATTTAAAAGTATAATATAATTTTCATTCATTTAGTTTAACAAAAAATGGTGTATTTTATTGAATAATGAAATATAGTATTTAATACTATTATTTGAACTCTATGATGAATAAAATTAAAAAAGAAAAACATTGGGTTGAAAACCAAAAATAAAATTAATATTTTTTTAGTGAAAATGTAAATGCTAAAAAAAATTATAGTCTTTGATTTTGTTATTTAATGATATCTTCATTGTGCTTAAAATAATGATCACTATTATTGTCTTCATAATATAGCTTTCTAATGTCATCTTTTTACATCATACTCTTTGAAAACATAATTCAAATATGCTATAACTATAATTCATAATGATTATTTTTTTATTTATTGTCGATTGGAAGCTAACAAACTATGTCTAAATAATTCGTTCTCAATTATTTTGATTACTGTGGTTGCAAGTGTAATTATATTTACCAGTATAATTTCATAATACTTAGATATATATAGTTATTTCCTAGTCATAATGATATAAGAGATACATAAATATTTGAAAATGTCTTTAATTCAAGTCGTAATTAACTAATTATTTCAAAAAGAAAATTTACTTGAAAAGCATAGGAATAATAACATTTTTATTGATTAAGCTACCTATCTATCTATATATCTTTTTCGACATAAATTATTATTGCATCTCCTAACATTGTCATATATTCATTATCTTCATTCTCGAATTTTCAAGACTATCCTAAATGTGAATAATTACTAATTCCAGTTTAAATGAATTATGTAATGATGATTCCTTCATATTTTATTTTTATCTTAACATTATTTTATATCTTCGTCAACATTTCATCCCTACTTTTGCTTAAAATAATTATCATTGATATTGTCATCAAATATAGTTTTCTAATGTCATCCTTTTGCATCATACTCTTTGAAAAATAATTCGAATTTGTTATAACTATAATTTATAATGATCATTTTTTTATTGTAGATTGGAAGCTAAAACATTATGTTTGAATAATTCGTTCTCAATTATTTTGATTACAGTGGTTGCAATTAGCCATATTTGCAAGTATAACATTTCATAATACTTAGATATATATAATTTTTCTCTAGTCATAATGACATAAGAGACACATAAATATTTGAAAATGTTTTTAAAGTCATAATTATTTTTAAAAAAAAATACATGAAAAAGCTTAGGAATAATAACATATTTATTGATTAAAGATATTCATCTATCTACATATCTTGTCCAACATAAGTTATTGTTGCATCTCCTAAAATTGTCATACCTGCATTATCTTCATTCCCAGATTTTTAAGAATATCCTAAATGTGAAAATTTAATGAGTCTAGTTTTAATGAATGATTCATATTTAAAGTAAATTCACTATTTATTTTTATTTAATTAATTTTAATTGTAACTATTTTCTAATAAGTACACGTATTATAAAATTCAAGATTTAAAATAGAATTTTAGTTATTTTATTTTATTTCTATAATTAATCTATTTTTGCTTATATTACAATTCAGTAAATGCTATTTTAATTCATGTAACACATTATTACAAAAACATTTATACTATACATACTATTAAGAGGTAAACATAAATCATATTATGCATATTGTTTTAGTGAATAATTTAAACAAGTAATTACGTTAAGATTTTTTTTTTTTTACTTAACAAATAACTTTTTTACATAGAAAGTTGACATTTTGTATGTTGAATAATTATATTTGATTCAATTATTCTTAAACATATGCATGTTCACTAAATTGTTCTTGTTTAATTGTTTTAATACTATAACAAAAAATTTGTATGGTAAACAATATAATATTTAGAAATTAAAGATGATACTTTTAGTGATGCATTATATATTTCACACTTATGAAATATCATATATTTTATTTAAGAAATCTTAAAATAATTTTTTCTCTTACATTTTAAAACTGCCTTTAAAATAACCAAATCGAAACCTAACATCATATGTAGATTAATTCAAAATAATATAATTAAGAATAAATTATTATTTAAAATATATTAATTTGTGTAGGTAATGTTTTGTATGTGTAAGAACTTAATGATATAATTAAGCATCAAAATAAATATAATAATTAAAAGTTGTAACTTCCTAACATGAATAAGAAAATTACATTAATAACCTTAACACTTATCTTTTTATGAGAATATTCTTGGCAATTCAAAAGTTTCAAGAAACAACTCATACTTTTAAGGGAGTTATAGATAGATATAGATAGATTATAGATTATAGATTATAGATTATCATTAAAAAAGATACTTATTTTCAACCTTATGTAATACTTAACTATTTATTTATTTTAACTTTATTGTCATATTACAATATTTTTATTTTTTTAAAAAAAGGTAATAGAATCACTCCTTTTTTTGTTATAATAATAAAACATATAATATATGATAAAATTATCTTATAAAATTTTAATTTTTATTGTTTTATTTTATATAATTTAACTTAAATTACATAAAATATTTAATTTTATCTTATAAAATTTTAATTTTTATTGTTTTATTTTATATAATTTAACTTAAATTACATAAAATATTTAAAATTAAATGTTTAAACAAACACAATGAGAACTTGAAAGTACTGAAAAAATGAGGGTACTTGAATCCAGAAGCGATCTTTTGGCTCAAGCGGCAAATAAAAACAATATAGCTCCAATAAATATAAAATTATGAAAATTACAATGAAAGGGATTCTCATTTCAATTTAGTAGTGATGATATATCATAATCCTCCTTTGTGGCCATGCCAAAACCACACAATTTACTGGATGACACTAACTCATTATATATACACATTAAGAAAATAAATAGCAGCGATGATCTATATCTACGGGGAATTTTGAGCAGAAATACCGTGGCAAGCCTCTTTGCCAATGCACCAAACCAATTTTCTACGGATTTGTCTACCAGAAGTTTTTTTCGGATTTTGTCAGATGACTCGAGTAGGGGTGCCACAAACCGAACTAATCTTAGCTTCCTCAATGTCATAACCATTGCTTTCATTCGTTTTGCTTTTGTCCGCACGGTTGAGCTGATGAATGAGGGAGTGCCTCACACGATCGAGCACGGGGCTGTCTGAAATCCCCGGGATTTTTGCCCCAACGAGATGTGACATGGCAACGGGCGAGTTTGGATTGCTCATCACGTCTTCTTGCAAAATATCCCCTATACGGGAGAGAATGCAAAAAGCTAGATTTGACAGCACACGCGAATACGCTTCAAGAATCGAGTGCCCCACATCCTGTGTAGAAGATAGATAGACCAAAATAGAAAAAATAATTAACAAAAGGCAAACAAAATCACCTCTAGAATGAATTTAAGGATTTGGTAGATGTTATTCTATCACTCACCTTGCCGTATTGTATTTTTGTCACGTCAAGAAATGTTTGAGGTAGGTTTGGATACTTGATCTTAAGCTCATGTGCAAGCATCTCGGCCTTCTTCACTAACAACTCCAGTCTTTCGAGCTCGGAAAGTGAATCCTTCACAAAAGACCAAGATGTCCGAGTGGGTGACTTGCCATTGTTGTGTTGCTCCGCAATTTTCTCCTTCCAGGCTAATATTGCTGCTTCCAGTCTGTTAATGGCTTCGAGTGCACCATGCTCGGATTTCAGGTTCATGCTGTTGATCACTTCCTCGGGAGACAGAGATTCAGCACACAGTATTTTGTGGAGTTCTTCCCCAAGGCTTGCCTTTCCAGACTGGGACAGAGGATGATAGACCAAAGACATCAAAATCTCGTAAAATATATATTTTTTTCTTTCTTTTTCTTGAAACTTTTCGATAGAACAGAACACAATCTTCAATTTGTAAATAAATGTTTATGTTAATTAACCGTTTTCTCATAATTGGTGACAAGGTGGAAAAATATACCCCAGAGATTAGAGGTGATCACCCATAGAAGTTCTCAAATTTCAAACAGATCATTAGTTTTGGAATTTTGACCAATGTAGAATGTTCGAAATGTTATTTTCCAGTGATCGCTCAAGCGTTCTCTTCGATATTTTTCAAAAACCATATCTGAATCCCATTGAAAAAACGGAAAACTTCATAAAATAAATTGTGGAGACTACCTTTGGGAGTGCTTCCTTGACTGCTGCAGGAATCGGCATCTCGGCCAAGACATTTTCATTTATGGATTTTGCAGCTTTGAAGACTTGATATACCAATTTGCCCTTGCGCAACAATCTTTTTCTCTCAATATCCGAGAGGCCGACAGTTGGGACCCGTGGTGAAGGAAGCCACCACCGCATGCTGTTCCCGCCATTTCTGCTTCTACCTTCACCTCGGCTGCCCACCTCAGCGTACCAAAACTCAGTGTCCACCATTGACTCTAGTGTTTCCTATCAACATCACAAATCATAGCTTCTCAGTTTTAGGTACTTCAAAAAAATTACCCACAAGAAGTTTTGGAAACATATACAATCTCCCTTGAACTCATTCTATTCTATTTTCAAGAGTAACCTAAAAAACTTAAAGCGAGGTTAGAATTTTGATTGCCATGGTTTTCGATTTTTTTTTTTTTTCGTGTATTATTTAGAGTTGAGAGACCACCTACAATAAGCATGGAATCCAACTTGCGGAGGGCAGGCAGATTCATATGGATGTCCCCTCGAGCTTTTGGTGTCATTATCTACACAAAATTGCAACCAACTTATGAGTTATGAGTAAACATATTCTTCATTTTTGAAATGGGATTGAGAAAAAAGTCATCGTACCTCCAACGTATGACCATTGGCACCATCTTGCTTAGCAGGAACCAGCTCGACCATGTAGTTTGTTGGTGAAATAAGCCACTCCATTTCCCTTCCCCACTTTCTCTTTCTTTCCTCCGGTAATGGCTCTAACTTCCATAGCTCCCCAAATACAGAAGCTGCAAAACCAAACCCCATTCCTTCCTTTTTTTAGATGGTTTACACAAACAAATGTCTTAAAAACTAGTTGGTTAAACTGTTTTCCCCCCCTTTCTGCAACGGTATTATTTATGAAGGGGGAGTTCTTGCAAAAATTCAAAAAACCCTCTGGACCATTTTGCAATTAACCCAAAAAAAGAAAAGAACATACTCGCAAGAGTGGTGACAGCATTGGAAAGCGCGAGGGCGGTTGAAACACCACGGGCCCCACCGGTGACATCTTCACCAAGAAGCAACTTCGCAAACTTCTCCTTCATTGTGTCCATATCTGAAAAGCTGTCGTGCTCTTGTTTTTCCTTGATGTTAAGGTGTTTAGTGTGGGCCCAGGACTCGTCCTGGCTGTCATCCTTCTTGATGAAGGTGAAGAGAGAGGAAAACGAGCCAAATAGGTTACTGGTGCTAGAGGAGGACGCTGAGTCGTACTCGTCAAACGAGTCGCTCACGCACCCGTTCCCACCACTACTCCCACTATCGTTATCGTACGAGCTGCTGTTGAGGATGCACGTCTCGAGCCCGTTATACGTCATTATCCCTGACAAAAAAAAAAGGTCTTAAACTGTTTGTGAGAGTGGGAAAAGGTTTATGGTTAGTGTAGGTACCCCAAAGGTTTGGTTAATTGCACCAAAGCCCTGGCTAGTATTTCTTTTTTTTGTTTCTTTTTCTTTTTGTCAAATTACTTGGTTTATTGTTTGTTCATAACAATAAGTTCTCTTTCACACATGAAGAACACGAATGAAGTTGTCATTTTGGTTTTGATACCATAATTTTAGCAATATTCACATGCAGACAATGTGTAAATTGACTTAACTATAAACTAGTCATAGGAATCCAATCTTAAGTCCAAAACAAATGACGTGTTTGAGATTGCTTCTGCACATGGCACTGCAAACATTGTTATCACTCACTCACAAAATACAAAAAAGAGGCTTCAAATCCCACCAATCACTCCATTAGAGTGGGAAAAAGGGGGAAATCTTTGCAAATTGTTAAGCAAAGAACCTTACTGTTTAAAGCAGTGTTTCAAAATACCGTATCGTACCGGCCGGTAATACCGGATATCGGCCAGTGATACGATACAATTACACACAAAATATCGTATTTACGATCATACTGGTTTGTACCGATTTTCCGGTCCAAAATACCGACCAATAAAAAAAATAAAAATAAATTAAAATTATTAATTTAAAAACATAAAATTTAAATTGATTTAAAATATTTTATTTTATCTCATTTAGAAGTTGAAATTAATGATCATGGTCATTTATTTTTTTCTTTTTTGCATTTGGTATTATATATTTTTATGTATATTTATATATATCATTATATTTGCTAGTCTGGTAATACCACCAATACTACCGGTATTACCGGTAATACAGCGTACGCTGGCTAGACCGGTATGACTATCGGTACGATATCTAAAACACTGGTTTAAAGGTTCGTAAAAATCTCAAGACAACCCATTTTGTTCTAAATTCAATATTCACCTTCTTTCTAGGATTTGAGACCAATAATAAAATGACCGTAGGCCAATAGTAAAACTGTGTGTGATTTATGTTCCAATTTAAATTTTTTTTATAAATTTATGTTTAGAACTGTACCAACCAAAATCATAAAATTATTGAAGGAATCTCAGTAGAGACAATATTTTTATCTAGCTACAAGCTGAAAAAGTCAAGATTATTAGCTAATGAAAACAAGACAAAACAAAATGTGAAGTTGATGGGCTGGGGAGATTAAAAAAATCTGGAACATATATAGATATAGATCCATATAAAAACCATACAATGATACAGATTTTTTTATTATTATTATTTTTTTAATAAGAAAATTGTCAGAGGACAATGACTTTCTTGTCTCAGTTACCAGTGTTTCATGAACTGGAACTTGTGCTTTAAATTAAAAAATAATATTAAAAATAAAATATGTAGTACCGTTGGTATTTATAACCGTTAGATTATCATGTAATCGTCGTGAATAGTTGATCTAACAGTTACAAACCTGATGGAATGGCTCCGTAACGGGACTGTAGAAACTCCCACAAACTATTGACCCTCCAATTATATCAATCATTTATTTGACTACCATACAAACTCATACATACCCCCATAACATGATGCTACTATATTTCCTTGTCACTTTAGGGCTATCAGTGCTTGATGAAAAACATAGAATCCAGACAAGCTAAAAGCTGATCAATATTCAAATAAAATTAAAACCAAATAGTATGCTCCTAGAGGCTCATACACAATAGTATGTCTACATAAAAAATAAATAAATTAATAATTAATTAATTAAATAAATAAATTAAATAAGACTTTCTGTGTGCTCTGCCCCTGTGTGCAAAAAAAAAAAAAATTGAAATGTTGGGGGGCCACAAAATGTGAACTACCCCAAGTTCAATAGCACAAATCATTAAAAGACAAAGGACCCCATCGCCAATAATTAAAATTTTTGAAATCCAAACAAGGACTAATATAAAACTCTAAAATAAAACTGGGATGAATGTGAGTCAATTTTTAGGAAAATACTACGGTCCCGTTACAAAACCATTCCGTCGGCATTTGTAACCGTTAGATTATCATGTAACCGTCGGGGATAGTTGAGCGTAACGGTTACAAACCCCGACAGAATGGTTCTGTAACGGGACCGTAGTATCTCCCCAATTTTTAAGATGCATTGACTATACTGTGGCATAGATCTACTTCATGCAGAGTGAAATAAATGTAAATAAATGGTCACACCCACAAATGGTCAAATATCTGCCACAGGATACTGCTACTTGGTAGGTTCATTTCCAGCAATAAATGTGTAGATAGGTTTTTTCTGCAGCAATAAATGTGTGGAGTAAAGAAAAACAGGACATTTTGTGTGTCACCAAACAAAATACTCACAAATTTTCCAAGCATGGACCATATAAATGTAATATGCATGGGTAGGGGCACACTTTTTTTATTTGGTACACGGACCTTTCGGTTTCGGGATCCACAGGGGAACCGACTAATTCGGAATCGTGCCGGGTAGGACCACAAGGGCGGCAAGGGTAAGGGCACACTATAACTTGCACACTATAGGACTTTGCCTCATTTAAAGGGTTTTATGCCTTTTATAGTTTTTTCTTTTAAAATTTATATTCTTTATATATATATAGAATTTTGCTAGAGAATCCATGTGGTGGGTAACATTAGGTACATTACCAGAGGTTCTTGGATATAAACAAACACTATAAGTCAATTGCACATTAAAGTAAAACACACACACACACACATGATTTGGAAAGAAGAAAATGTCAAGCAGCTAAATTTTTATCTTATGCAGTATCTTTTTTCCCTGTTTGTTAACTTGGTGTGATTTTTGTATGGTAATTCATTCAATAACACATGATATACTGTTAGTTGAAAATAAATAATTTCGGAGAAAGAAATTTACTCTCTTGCTCGTCAAAGTCGATGCTAATCGCCCTCAACTCCCTCGCGCAACAAGCTAACTTCCTCCGCATCATCATTTTCCTCGGGTTTTTTGTTTTTTTTTACAGATTTTCTCCTGCAAAAATAAATAATTGATACACACACCAATGTAGTGAATAAACTTCTCTGCATGATACTTAAGATTTCAATCATTAATTAAACTACAGCTAGCCCATTAATTAGAATTCACACTCCAAACTCCAAACAAATGAAGAATATATATATAATATATTTCTTCGGAAAATTACTAGAAAATATGAAAATTACCAGCTAGAAATTGTGTGAAAGGAACAAAATTGCGGATAAACAATATGGTAATAATAGTAAACGGTTTTGCTACGGAGCCAACATTTGGCTCCACAGTCGAGTCAACCTTCTATATACAACAAGTAAAATATACCATATTAATAAAATTATATTAGTATTATTTAAGTAATCAAAATATATGGTAGGTTTACTTGTTATATATAGAAGGTTGACTCGACTATGGAGCCAACTGTTGGCTCCATAATAAAATCGTAATAGTAAAATGCCCATATAGAATGTATATAAATAAAGAAGATAGTATTAGTAAGATATATTTAATTTTAAACACATACATACACATTATTAGATTATGGGAATAACCAAAATTGTGGACATTTGCTCCTCATTTACACCCGTAACGTCGCTGTAGGGTCCAAATCTCTAAACCCAGAGCTCCAAAACCAAGTAATAAAAATTAAAATATACTACTACAAAATCTTAGTTTAATGATAAATAAAATATTTACTACAATATAAATCAATCCTGATGAGTTGACTCGGTGGCTCACAAGAATCTAAAAAATCGGAGAGTGCACAACGAGTCGGGCATCGAGTTATAAAACGAGTGGCAGCCTACATAGTATTCCATTTGTAAAAGGCAAAATTTCTGTGAACCAAAGCAAAAAAAGGTGCTTAAAAGGAACCCTTTGACGTAATGAAGCAAAGCCTTTTTGTTCATGTTCATTTATTCTTAAAAACTGTAATAATGAAACGAGTCAAAAAGAGGGTTTGTTTCTATTACATGTCAGCTTTCTCTCTCTCTGCACAAATTTAATTTCATTTTTGCTTTTTTGACAATGCATGAAAGATTAATTATGAAGAACACTAACCATACCAATTAGTACAAAACAAAAATAAGATCAAATAAAAAAGCACACACACATCAATACGGGTGTGTGTGTGAACAAAGTTTGCATCTTTGTAATCCACACAAAACAATGGGGGGGAAAAATGGAATTAAAGGAAACAAAAACATGAAGAGGGCCGGCTCAAAATTGAATCTTTTTCACTAAAATCTTGGAATTTAATGAGTAATAGAACAGAATATTGAAGCACAAAGGGCATTTACCTTTAATAAGTCGAAAAAAAAAAAGTGAGCCCAGCAATAAAAGCTTCAAATGTCTTCAAGCCCTGCCTTCAATTAAATACTCTGTGCCCAAAAAAACATGGTGGAGAAGAGAAGAGAAGAGAAGAGAAGAGAAAACAAAATGTGAAATAAAATCTGAAGAGATGAAGTGAAAGGGTCAAATAAAACAGAGGGCTCTGCAAAAACATTAAAAAAAAAATAGGTTAAAAAAGGACAAGAAAATGAGAAGAGAGTATGGAAAAGCAAATTGCAAGTGGGGGATTTGGGGATGAGTGAGGGAATAATATAGTAGGAGGAGATGATCAACTTTACTTACTAGTATTGCGCCATTTATTACAGCAAATGTGTGTGCACCCTCACACGCACACATGCGGGTGTGTGTGTGTGTGTTTTGTTAGGAGCGGGGGAATGAGACACAAGAGAGTGGTGGGTGGAAAGGTAGAGTGAAAAGAAATCTTGATTTGAGGGTTTTTGTCCAAAAATTGAAAATACAAATTAAATTAAAAAATTCTCAGTTAAATTTTTACAGTCAATTTGCTTTACTCATCGAGACTCCAAAACAGGATAATAGCAAGTTCTTTAAATTATGGTATCAGCGGCGGCTTGTGTTTAATTTTTGAGTGAGAGGAGTAAATTAAATTTGGGGTTTGGGGTAA
>CACSLK010009714.1:7894149-7904680 GCA_902706635.1 Striga hermonthica
TATTATAGGTATGGAGAGATTGTTGATGTTAACTTAATCAGAGACAAAGGCACTGGGAAATCCAAAGGATTTTGCTTTATTGCTTATGAGGACCAAAGAAGCACAAATCTCGCAGTCGGTTTGTTTCTTTGCCCCAAAGCCAATTTTGTTCTTCAAGTTACTACCATAGCAAATAAATTTTCCTGTCTGTTTTGTTGTTTCCTTGGGTGAATGCAGACAATTTAAATGGTGCTCAAATTTTGGGCCGAATAATTAGGGTTGATCATGTGAGCAAATACAAAAAGCTAGAAGAAGAGGATGAGGAGACTAAGCAGAGGAAGAGGGAGGAAAGAGGCGTATGCCGTGCTTTTCAGAAAGGGGAATGTAACCGTGGAGATAGCTGCAGATTTTCTCATGATCAGCAGGTCTGTGTACAATATCTTCACTTCAATAATTTTTACTCTGTTAAATCTCTCAACACACAAAAACTACCGGTACTTTATAATATAATACTTTCATTAATACTTATGATTCTTCTTTTCCTTGGGAATTTTTATGTTCCTGTGCTTCTTCCTCTATGGGTATACTGTGTGCTTGTATGCTTCTCGTCTCTCAAAATTTTCAAGAAATTCGAATTACATATGACTTCCAACTGAAAGACAACTTCATAGATAGATTGAGTCTGTAAATTTGATCCCTTTAGTTATTTGCTTATTTGATTATGCACTGTGGCTGATGTGTTACTTAGTTTGAAATTCCAACTAAAAAAGACAATGGGGTAGAAATGGGTTCTAATTAGCCAACCCATTAATTAAGCAGATGAATTCTCTTATAGCGCCTTGAGTCGTTGATGATAGAGTTCGTAGTTACTTAACTTGAATGTGCTTCATTATCTGTTATGGATCCACTGAAAATAAACCTGTTTGAACAAGTTGCATCCTGCAACACTAGGACCTTTTTTCACTTGGCTTTATTCCGTCATCCTAGGTATTATACTAGCCTGAACATCAACAGTGCTGATAAGTAATGACTCTGTGGATTAATATCGTGGGGAGAGTTAGTAGAAGAATTTTTCGTTGTTTGGAGTTTGATAGCTGCTTTAAACATAGACAAGAAGGGAGTATTTTCTTGTTACTGCATAGGAATTAGTTAAAGCTTTCCTATCACTAAATTGAAAAGATTTTTCGTGAAATTTTCCTTGATTAGTGGGACTTCTTTCAAAAAATACATTTATTTACAATATGCTCATAAAAAAATAAAGAAGATTGGTGTAACTTTTTGTGTTTCCTTTTCTTGCTTAAAACTAAGATTTGATGGTAAAAGCACTGGAATACAGATTTTATGCAGGTTCCTGGAAACAAAATATAGGTTCTTTTAGCACTGTTCACTACTAAGTTCTAATCAAGTACAGAAAGTCTAAGGCGTTACCTTATGAATGCTTCGGCATAACAGCATTCCCCTATGCCACTCTCACTTTGTACTTTCCTGTTGCCTCCTTATCTCATAATTTCTGTCTCGATTTTAGGATAATGTTCTCAAGTCACACACATTAACCTCTTTTGAAGTAGCCAATAATTTCCTTCTGATATCTTTCCTTAAATATTTTATTTTTTTTTTATTGATCTTAATTACATTTAAAGCTGATGTGTTCAACTAATTTTTTAGTAGCTGAAGGTTAAATTGAATATTGAATTGGTTGAAAAGAGAAACTTGGAGACAACTGTTGGGGTGTATATGGTAGTGGAGCTAACATGGTATCATTTGCATTATTTGCGCGGAGGAGGTAAAAAGTTTCGTAGGAGTCTAGGACCTAGTGAAAGTCGTTGAGTTTTTCATAGGATATTGTGAAAGTCGTTGATTTTTCGACTGACAAAGAAGTTTGTTGAATTTTACGGTAAAATACGATTGATGTGGTGCTTACTAGCAAAGTGTGGTGAAAGTTGGGAATAATTATATATCCGATATAATTTATTTGAACAACTATTGAGTTACTGAGACGTCACATGTTTGCCATGGGCAGAGAGGTTTCGATGGGTGTTACTCATGTGGGTTTCGGTAGCTCTGATGCCCATGATTTAATGTAGGAAACAAGATTTTTTTTCCTTAAAAAAAAGCATCTGAATTCTCAACCCATCCATTAAAGAAGAAAACCTTCCTTTAATAAGATCCAAAAGGTGTAATTTCCCCTAATTTTGGCTTAGAATGTGCACACTAGAATCTGTCAAACAAGAAAAGAAAGTATGAGGTTTTCACCTTTGACCTGTATACATAGTTTTCAGTTTTTCTTTAATGTGTACAATTTTACTTTTCTTCCTTGTGAGAGTAATGAATATATGAACATATTTAGGAAATGAATTATGACACTTTTTAAAGTTTTATGGCTTTTTGTATATTGATATAAGTGTGTGTGTGTGTTTCCGTTTTAGTTTGCTAGCTGAGTTTTCTCCTTCCGCCATTAGTCATTGATTCCCTTTTTTCTCAATTCAGAGAGCAGCTGATACTGGATGGGGTGCCGAGGAAGATAGACATTCAAGATGGGTACAGGACAAGTTTGAAGGAAGAACCGGGCATTCTCATCACACCTCAGGATCCGCTCCTCCCGAAGCCCGAACAATCAGTGACAAGCATTTCCGTCCAAAGGCAACTGAAACTGATCGGCACCGCGATAGTAAAAGGTCGCACACAAACTACGCCGAACGGAAGGACTCCATGGAAGAACGTGATTATAGAAATGATAAGAGGTCAAGAAAGTACGAGTCTGAGTCATATCACGGAGGTGACAAATATGGCAGAGATAGTAGCAGTAGGTCGGGTCGTGACAGTCGGAACCATCGTGCTCGTGCGAGAGATGGACATGAATGAATTACACAACATTGCTCACATTAGTTATGAACATACCCTGTTACGTTGATGCAATGGGAGGCTATGTAGTTTCATGGGGAGTATTTATCATACATAACTGCTCATCTTTGATGCCTTGAATTGCGGACTTTTTTCGTACACCTACAGATGATTGATGGTCTGTGCCTTTCTGCATCTTTTGCCTTGAGCTAAAACCAGCTTTTGTTTTATTGAATCAAGACGGGTTTGAATGAGGGCTAAGGATATAATTGCCTTTGTAGGAATTTTTTTCTTTGGATTACGCAAATGATGAAGCTTTTTTTTTTTTTTTTTTTCCAAACGATAGGTATATATTAATCACTGCCACAAAAAGAGGCAAGAAAAACGCAAATGTTCAACCTTAATACAAAGATAACCATGGGAGACACACTCACAAGAGTGACCTAGAGACTATACTAGCGACTACTGCTTGCAAGTTGTTAATTTTCGTTTAGAAGAAAAGATGCTTATCCTATGTAATATAAAAAGTTGGGAATAAGGCGAGGATACAACCACCATAACCTTACCGTAAAACAAGAGCCAAGAGCAACTACCAATCTAACAAACCGAAAACAAAGACAAGGACAACAAAATCGAAAATAACAGAAAACACTAGATGATAGAACCTGCTACAAAAGACATCACCCTCACACTGCAACAAATTCTTGCCATTCTCTCCAAGCTCCCTTCACGATCACCTCCTCGGGCATCCAAACTTTCTCAAAAACCCATAAATTTCGAGATCGTCAAAGCCACAAAAAATGTACGTAGAAAGTTGTATTCTGTCTTTGGCAATCTCAGTTTTGTCTATTGAACATATCCGATTCCACCACACTCGAAATGACTTCCTGCAATCAGTTTCCTCAGTCCATGACACCTGAGCTACTTTCCAGACTTTCTCAGCTCTTCTGCAGTTAATCAGCAGGTGTTCCACTGTCTCAGCTTCCTCTCCACACATTCTACAAATGCAGTCCACCTCCATTCCCCTCTGTTTTATGTTCTGCCCCACTGGTAAGGTATTGTAACATTTTCATAAGAAGTGTTTTAACTTCCCTTTAACCTTAAGCCTCCAAGTTCTGCCCCTTACTGTAATCCCCAGTTCTGCATCTTTACTACATTCTGTTGTATCAAGTTTCTACAACTTCTTTTTCATTAGCTGAGAGTAAGCATTGGCCACAGAGAACTGTACCTTTGCATCAAAAGACCATCTCCAGCTATATTGTTTAGTAGGATCTAAAGTGTTGATTTGTTGGATAGCACCACTCTCTCTCTCTCTCTAAAAAACAAATTCCTCAGCAGGTCCACATCCCAATTATAACCAGAGGCATCAAAAAGATCCTTGACCCAGATAACATCAACATTTGAGATTAGGCTGAGAGTAGGCCTAGAGAAACACATATTAGGCACCCAACCGTGATGAATGATTTTTGTGGTCTTGCCATCATGAATTTCCTTAACTACTCCCCCAGCAAGTAAAGGGATCAAATCAACCAGCTGTTCCATACCCAGGACCCTGACTGACTTCTCTTCACATCAAATATAGAGGATGAGGGAAAATACCTGGTCTTCAACACCTTGCTGACCAAAAGATCTGGTTTTGTTATTATTCTCCACAATTGCTTGAGCAGCATAGCTTCATTGAATAGTTTGAAATCATGGAACCCCATCCCTCCATTGTCTTTAGGTATGGTCATGCCGTTCCAATTTTTCCAGTGCAGTCCTCTTTCATTCTCTTTGCCTTTATTCCACCAGAATTTTGCTGTTGTTCTGCTAAGTTCCTCACATATGCCCACATGAAGTTTAAAACAGGCCATTGAAGACACTGGAAGGGCATTTATGACTGCTCTGACAAGAACCTCTTTACCTGCAGTAGAAAGATGTCTAGACTTCCAATTAGAAAGTCTGTTTTCACTGCTTGAGTCACATACTCAAATGTCCCCTTCTTTGATTTCTCTATCCCCACTGGCAGCCCTAAGTACCTGGTTGAGTTATGGGCTTGAATTTTATTAGAGAGCAAATTCTGTCTTTTACCTGCTGAGTAGTATTTCTACTGAAAAAAGCAGTAGATTTGGCAAGGTTGACTTTTTGTCCTGAGAATATTTGGTAAATGGACAGAATTTTTAGCATTTTTCTCACTTGGTCAGCTTCAGCTTTGCAGAACACCAATGAGTCATCAACAAATAATAGGTGGGTAAGAGTAGGGCCATCTCTTGCAATTCTCAGTCCTTTGAAAATATCTCAGCTTCACCCTTGATCAGAGAAGAGAAAACTTCAGATATTATAAGAAAAAGGTAAGGAGACATGGGGTCTCCTTGCCTTAACCCCCTTGAAGGTTTAACATACCCCACTGACTGCCCATTTACACTGAAGGAGAAGGTGGGAGTTGTAACACAAGCCATAACCCATTTCACAAAAACCTCCTCAAATTCCATTTTGATCATAGTCTTACAAACACTCCCCCACTCCACTCTATCATAGGCTTTAAGCATATCTAACTTCAAAGCCATGAAACAGTTCCTCCCAGACCTATGCCTATTTAAAAATTAAAGCACTCTTGAGCTATGAACACATTGTCAACTAATTGCCTGCTTGGAATAAATGCAGCCTGGGAGTGGCTTATACAAACATCTAAACATGTTCTCAATCTAGTTACCAAGACTTTAGCCACAATTTTATAAACTACCCCACAAAGACTTATAGGTCTAAACTGAGACATAGTAGTGGGATTAAGACACTTAGGAATTAAGGCAACTACAGTGTGATTCCAGTACTTCAGTAATCTTTCAGAGTGAAAAAAGCTGGTGACTGCATTGCATAAGTCCTCTTTTAGCACTGGCCAGAAGTGTTGGAAGAATAGTGCTGTCATTCCATCCTCACCTGGAGCCTTGGCCGGGTTCATTTGGAAAAGGGCTTTCTGGACTTCCAACTCACCCACTGAAGCTGTTAGTTTGTTGTTCATTGATGTAGTGATAACTTGGTTAATGTGGTGCAGTGCTTCAGATTCTTGAGAAGAGCCCTCAGAGGTAAATAGGTTGGAATAGAAGTTCACCACTTGCTCTTCCACTTCACTTTGAGTTTGAAAGATTCTGTCCACTTCCACAAGCCGAGTTATGGCATTCTGTTTTCTTCTCTGCACAGTCATAACATGGAAGAACTTTGTATTGATGTCCCATTCCTTTAGCCATAACACCCCAGATTTTTGTTGTCAATACTGTTCCTCAGAGCAATTTTCTGAATTCAATTCCTGTTAGATTTTATTCCATTCTTACCAGTTCCTCTCTCCTCCAAGCTTTCTCATTTCCTCCAATTTCAGAGTTAGTTGTTCTATGTTGAGCTTGCCCTTTGTCTTTGTCAGTCTGGCCCATTTGAAGAGAGCCACTCTAGTCTTCTTGATTTTCTCTTTGAGTCTGAACATTGGAGTTCCCCATTCCTCCTTCCCAAGCCTTGCTCACCACTTCCTCCACTCCCTCTTTTTGGAGCCATCTTCTAACAAAAACAAATCTTTTATGGCTTTTGTGGCTGTTACTCCCCACCTCCAACAGCAGCATGCCATGGTAAGAGGCACTCATGAAGACATTAGTTAATTTTTCCTGTGGGTGTTTGGAGATCCACTGAAGAGATGCAAAGCCTTTATCAATGACTTCTTCTACAAAACCCTCTTTTGCCCGGTTTGTTTCCCCAAGTGTATCTGTGACCTTCCATCCTCAAGAGACACATTCCCATATAGGCAATGAAGTTGTTGAACCCCTGAAAACTCATGTAATTTCTGAATCTACCTCATTTCTTCTCTTCTGAGTTGCTCAGATCATTCCAATCACCCAGAATAATCCAGTTATCTCCCCAATTAATTTTCTCTTTCATCAGAATTTCCCATTGGGCCTCCCTCTCCTGCTTCACTGTGCTCATATATACAAACACTATCCACTCCTGATTTCTAGAACCCCCCAACTGATATTGAATCTGAATGCAAAAATCCTCCTTGATCATTTGTAAAATCTTCACCTCTTTATCCCAACAAACTAACAACCCCCCTTTTGTCCCCTGAGGCTCTTCATAATGCCATCTATCTTCAAATAGTAATCTACTACAGACTTTAGATACAGAGGTATATGTTTTTTAACTTCAGATAGGAACACCAAGTTTGGGTGGTGAGACTTACATGCCTCTCGCAATTGGGGAACTGTAATGGGCCTACCCAATCTTCTACCATTCCACACCATAGCTTTCATTGTTGATGTGGGAGCCATTTATGGCTGGCTGCCTGCACCATTTGATTTTTGGCTTTCTTTCTACTTCTCCTATTCTCCTTTGTCAAATACCGTTGAGTATCATCAAATTCCTCATTAGTAGCATGTCTTTTCTTCTATTGAGGCTCTTTGCTACTAGCTTTAGGACTCTGCTTCCTCTGAAGTCTGCCAGCTTTAACTGTCTTTCTTTTCCAAGTTTGGCTTGGTCCCCTCAGTCTCTGGTTGCTCTGGCAATGTAGTATTGGCCTCAGTAGTGACCATTGCCAAATGATCTGGGTTACTAACTACCATTAAAGCTTGTTGCTGATATGATGATTTAGGTAAGGGACTAGCCTCCTGGAACTGTAAAGGCACGTCCACTGTGTAAGGCCCAATCAATTCTTCAATATTATTGTGTTGCATCTGTATTTCTTTGGACTGAGGAGTGTCCACCTGCTGGCTATCCGTTTTACTTGAAGATCCCACTTTCCCTGCCCTTTCTTTAGAGGAATTTCCTATCTTTGTGTTCATGCCCTCTTGTTTCTCAGTTGATTCAGTTTGGGTGCTTTGGTTAAGGTTATATGTCCAATTACCTCCTTCAGCTGCCTTAATCCAGTCCCCATATTGGCCTTCTTTGAACTCATTGCTATCAATGTCAGAGAGTCTCTTTTTACAGTTTTTGTCAATGTGGCCTATATGACCACAATAATAACAAAGATTCAACAGTTTCTCATATTTAAATTTGGACCAGTACTACATCATCTCCCAGGCTAATCTTTGTCCATTTGGGAATAGCTTCATTCAGATTGAGAGTAGCTAATACTCTGAGCACTCTTCCTCCTTGGCTTCCCACTCTCACTATGTGGACATTTCTGATCCCTTTGAACATTCCTTTCAACTTTAACCCCACCCCTATACTTAGCTAATTCAGAGGTACATTGTGTACTTGTATCCACAGATTTATTGATTGGAAGCATTCATCAATCCCCTTTATCTTATACTTCTAAGCTTTCAGGATAAGATATTGAACATCAAATACCCAATTCCTATCGATATTCACTTTTTCTTTATTTTTAACAGATTGAAATATAAACTGGGAAAAATTGCTATCCAGCTCTCTAACCTCCAAAGCGTTACCCAGCTTCCATGCATGTGCCATAGCTCGTCTTATTCCAATCCAGTTCGCCCGTTTGTCGCCAATAACTTTCCCAAATAGGCTTCTGCTACATTCTTCGGCACTGGTACGGACGTCAAGGTCTTCAATATCTATGTAGCCATTTTCCTTATCTGATAAAGTGAATTTCTCCATGAGTGTGCCCAATGCCAACTCCTCGTTCTCCATCGACTCCCTTAGCCAACCCTAATCTCTATATAGATGCAAGTTAGGGCTAAACTCACTAAATCCTTAAGGAGAATTACTCAAAACCCACACTCTAACAGACCCCCCTCACTCCTTACAATCACTCCCACCACGAGAGATGAGAACTCTTAAAGAGAGAAAGAAACTCACAAGAGAGAGGATGAAACTCTCAAGAGAGAGAAAGAGTGAGAGGTCAAATGATGAAGCTTTGGCTGCCAAAATCTTTTGAGTGCACTGTCTATTAAATTTTAGGCGAATTTTGATTTATCCTATACTGTAGTTAAATTATTGCAAACTTTGGATTCATCATCTTTATATTGCATATATACCAATTCTGGTATAATTATTTGCATATATGCCTATATATTAGTTACCTAACAAAAAGTAGTTGGTGCCCGTAATTCACGCAGATCATCCATTCTTAAGAGAGAGAAAACATAATATACACTAATATTATATGTTAAGAATATGTATTATCAATTAAGAGCATCTCCAATGCTCAATGTTGTAAATTACATTCCACATCAACACATTTATTAATATCACAATTCATCCTTCAATGTACAATGTGATGACAAATGTTGCGGTGATGTGGTCATAATTATTGTCTACAATGTAGAGAAGAATGTAGTTCATCCACATTCTACTCCACACTCTAGTTAGCCAATCAGGAGAAGTGAGAGAATTATTATTACATTTTCAAACTATTTAATTAATTTTACTAATTTTCAATCAGGAGAAGTGAGAGAATTAATTGCTATTTAAACCTTTACCTTTTCGCGTTTGACAATTTAATCCAAACTTTTGGATAATTCCAATATAATCCTGACTTTGACTTACTTTGCAAAAAGAACTTAATTTTTGTCTGAGAATCAAGAAATGCCAGCGTGTCCGGCTGCTTATATCCACGTTAATCTAGGGTACATTTTCAAAAATTTTAATTGAGGTGGATTTTTTAATTTTTTTATAACTTATTAATTTTACATATGAGCCATGTCATCGCCACATAAGTTTTTAGTCACAAAAGTTCGCCACTCAGTAAACTGAAAATCCAACGTGCATATAAGCAGCAGAACACGTTGGCATTTTTCGAATCTCCGACGAAGATTAAGTTCGTTTTGCAAAAGTAAGTCAAAGTTAGGATTATATTGCAATTACCCAAATGTTTAGATTAAATTGCCAAACTCAAAAAAGTAAATGTTTAAATAGCAATTAACCCTAAAGTTTATTATTTGGCAAGTAGATAATATTGTAATTAGGCAACATTGTGCATTGGAGATGATTTTTTAATTTAATAATTGTGAACTCAACATTTGTCCTACATGGTTCACAATCTATTTAATTTTTTGACATTTGTCAAAAAATTTTCCATAACAACATCAAAGCATTGGAGATGCTCTAATGTCTAACAAATTGATAGAAAAAATAGAAAAAGCTTAAATTTGAATTCTAAACATCATTATCTTTCAAATAAATACACCAAAACAAAAATTGAGAGCAACATTATTTCTGCCATGATAAAAAAAATAGTTCTGTAAAATATTAAATCAAAAAACATGTGTATATTTTTCTATAAAATATATAAACAAATATTCGTTTACGCACAAAGTTTGTTGAAGTTCGTTCTTCTTCGAAAGTACTTCGTTTTCAATATTTATTTCGAAAACAAATTGCAACTCGTTATATAGTCAATAACAAATAACCAGTTACTCTTTCTCCCTCGACGATTTCTTTCTTCCCTTTCTCCCTCTCGCAGCACCCTTCGCGTTTTCCGATTTGACCTCTTCCGGTGGCGGCAAGGCCGGATCTACGGCCGCCGCTGGCCGCCCTCCTTTCCTGGCGTTGTTTTTACTCGGTTTCGCAGCCTCGGCTTCTTCTTTCGTCTCTCCCGTTCGTTGGTAGGTGGGGGACCGGCGGCGATTCCCGGTCGTAATCTGGGCTAGTCGGTGCAGCTCGTTGCGGTTGGGAGCCCATTTATTGTTCTCCACCTTGGTCTGGCTTGATTGGTGGGCTCGGTGCTCGGTGAGTTTTGGGGGTTAGGGTTCGATTGGGGCTTTGCGGTTTCTCCGACAGGGTCGACTGTCGG
>CACSLK010009714.1:7920899-7933837 GCA_902706635.1 Striga hermonthica
TGAAGCAGAAATTTACATATTATTTTGAACTGTAATCCATTAATAAGTAACAGTACAACAAAAATTAGCACTGCAAAATCTTTTCTTCGAAGTGTCGTCTTCTCCCTCTCTCTCTCTATACACGTCGCAAAAGTACATGAAGCATCCATCACTCTACATACTACACGAGAAACACGTTACACACATTTCATTCTCCTGGCCTGATTTCTCTCTCCAGATCTTCCCCAATTTGCACAAACCCTAAACCCAAACCGATTCATAATTCGGATTTCATCCACTTCGCTTCAGATTGATCCAAGGCGCTTGAAATTTGCAATCATCGTCAAAAGCTGGAGCAGCTAAAGACAATAGGCCGGGAGCTCGCCATGGGCTCCCAAGGCGGTTTTGGGCAGTCCAAAGAGTTCCTCGATCTCATCAAATCCATCGGCGAGTCTCGATCCAAGGCCGAGGAGGACCGCATTGTGGTGCGCGAAATCGAAACCTTGAAGTCCAGGTTGTCGGATCCCAACACCCCGAAATTCAAGCTGAAGGAGTATTTAATCCGCCTCCTCTATGTCGAGATGCTTGGCCATGATGCCTCTTTCGGATACATCCATGCCGTCAAGATGACGCACGATGATAATCTGCTTCTGAAGAGGACCGGGTACCTGGCCGTGACTCTGTTCCTGAACGAGGATCACGATTTGATTATCTTGATCGTGAACACGATGCAGAAGGACTTGAAGAGCGATAACTATCTGGTTGTTTGTGCTGCCTTGAATGCCGTGTGCCGATTGATCAATGAGGAAACTATCCCGGCGGTACTGCCGCAGGTTGTGGAGCTGTTGGGGCATCAGAAGGAGACAGTGAGGAAGAAAGCTGTGATGGCACTTCACCGTTTCTTTCAGAGGGCTCCTGGATCGGTTTCTCATCTCATTTCCAATTTCCGCAAGGTGCATAATCTCGATTTGCAGTTGAATTTGTGTGTATATGTTTTAATTGGAGTTTTGGTGTTCACTTCATAGTAGTTAGTTTCTTTGACTTTGTTTCCCATTTGGATGAATATGATGGTACTTTCCACCTTAGTCATGTGATTAGGACACATTTGAATGATCAGGTGTGGTTTATGTAACCAGAAAGTTACGCAATGTGTTGGATGTGGGTGTGAGACCTTTGTGTTTCTCAGATTTTAAAATCATACTTCTGAATGTGTATGCAAATCAATGGTGGAAAATTGGAGTGTTCTATTCGTGTATTTTCGGGAGTTTATAAAGTCGTAGACTAAAGAAATTTTAAACTGTTAAAAAAGGTCGAGAACTCATTTCATGCCAGTACTTGTAAGAAATATAAACATGGAACAGAAAAGCAGATCAGAAATGCTCAGGGAGGACGGAAGAACTTTTTCTATGGATTATGTCATTCTGAAATAAATAAAATAATGTGATGACTTATCATGCTAGAAGCTTGAATTCTTCATAATTGGATGTGAGGCAAGTTCACTTGGATTGCTTAAACATGATCACGGAGTTGTATGAATTTTTAAATATTTTGTATACATGACTGTAGTTATTGCTATTTGTATTTTCAACTGCAAGAGGAAACGAAGATAGCTCAGGACAATGTATAACAAAATAAAGCTCCTGTTTTTGTCTTGTTCCTATCGAAAGATGGCTATTCAGACTTCTGATATATTATGATAGGTGATTAAAATTTTGTTGGCTAATATCGCAATTGATATTTTAAGTGCAAAGGAAACTAAGGTATTGTGGCTTTGTTCCAGAGGCTTTGTGATAACGATCCTGGTGTTATGGGTGCGACGCTTTGCCCACTGTTTGATCTTATTGCAATTGATGCGGACAAGTATAAAGATTTAGTTGTTAGTTTCGTTAACATTCTTAAACAAGTAGCTGAACGGAGACTACCAAAAAGTTACGACTATCATCAAATGCCTGCTCCTTTCATTCAGGTTAGCCTGTTTTCCATTTTCACTGTAATCATGCAGGTATACGATATATAAAATGCTCACTGATGCTTACTACAAAACTAAAATGAAACTAATTGTTGGAAATCGTGTACTCCATACACCAAGTTGACTTAGTCTCAATGCACTGTTAAAAGCTTGATTGTGATATAGTTATCTTGAGGTTGCTAGTTATATGTACTTGTATATGAGAATGTTTTCTAAACTGTTAGCAAGCATTGGCAAAAATACCTGAAAGAAAATGAAATGGCATTGGGGAAAAACTAACTGTATTGTGAGAAAAACTAGAGGTTATTTAACTGCAGAGATCAGAAATGCAGATTTCACATAGTTTTAGGCTTTTGCTAATTTAGAAACCTATATTGATTTACTTTTCTTTATGCTTTCATATCACACTTAGCACTAATTTTGAATGCCTTTATCTTCTTTTGACAGATCAAATTGTTGAAAATTCTGGCTCTACTAGGTAGTGGGGACAAAAAAGCCAGTGAACAAATGTACACAATTGTTGGAGACATTATGAGAAAATGTGACTCAACAACGAATATAGGTAATGCAATTCTCTATGAGAGTGTGTGCTGTGTTTCATCCTTACACCCGAACCCTAAGTTGCTAGAAGCTGCTGCGGATGCCATTTCAAAATTTCTGAAGGTCTGAATTTTGCACCTTGGTTAATATTATTTCGAGATTGAATGATAATTTTTAATTTGACAATGTAAAACTAACTAGATGTATATCCAATGGGTAGAGCGACAGCCACAATCTGAAATATCTTGGTATTGATGCTCTTAGTAGACTGATAAAGGTAAGCCCAGAAATAGCGGAACAGCATCAACTGGCTGTCATTGATTGCTTAGAGGTGAGATACATTGCCCCATTTTCGTAAATTTTCTTATTTGATGTCATTGGCAGAATTGTTTAAAACTTCTGGTGTATTTGTTATTACATGCTTGCATTCTTGTCAGTCTTATAGTTCTCCTATGAAAAATAGAAATAATGTGTGTTTGCCGCTTATTCTTGTCATAATGTGGCATGGTCACATGCTCTTTATAGAGTTTTGCATTAAGTTTCGTATTGTTATCAGTAATTCAAAAGGAATCAAATAAGGAATTTAAAGCTGGAATTAGAAGAGTTTTAGAAACTTAAAAAGACTATGGAGGTTAGGGGGAGCTAAATTTTGACTGGGTTGTTGTGATTGCTCTTTGGAATCAACTTAGACAGTTAAATTTTCAAACATGCTGTAGAAAGAAGAACAATGACTTGGAGTGGTAATTGCATTGTTTTTTAATTAATGTAGTCGTGGTCAGATTTGGACGCTAGTGCTAGTTTGTGTATGGATCCTTGTGACATTTGTTTCCTCTTTTTGTTATTGGTATTATCATTATCATTATTAATATTATATAATTTCTATTTCTTCATTCTTGTTCTCCCCCCTCCCATGCTTTTCCCCTGAATGAAAACTTGACCTGGCTCTACAATTTATTCTGCAATTCCGGTTAAATACATGTATGCTTGTGGTTGAGCTGTAACCTGGACTTCTGTTGATTTAGGATCCAGATGACACCCTGAAGCGCAAAACATTTGAATTACTGTATAAAATGACCAAGTCATCAAATGTAGAAGTAATTGTGGATCGCATGATTGAATACATGATAAGCATAAGTGATAATCACTATAAAACTGAAATAGCGTCCAGATGCGTCGAACTTGCAGAACAATTTGCTCCAAGCAACCAATGGTTTATACAGGTTAGCTTAGTGACTTTCATACTAACTTGTCTCTTTTTATTTATTCTAAATTTAAAGAATTTTTATTTTCTGTTTGTTTTTCCTTGTTTTATTTGTCAGACCATGAATAGAGTATTTGAGCATGCAGGGGACCTGGTAAATGCCAAAGTTGCACATAACTTGATGCGATTGATTGCTGAGGGATTTGGGGAAGATGATGATACTGCAGATAGTCAGCTTAGATCATCAGCTGTATGTTCTCATTTAGGATCCGAGTTTTGTTCTGGTCCACACGTTTTGTCTCGCTTCAAACAATTAAATGTTCTACGTATCTTCCGAGTTCATCTTGTTATTGAAAATATTCTCATTGATTATTTGAGATTATGGTTTTTCTATCACACTTAGCTTGGTATATGTCGATATGCCTATATACTGTTTCAGTTATTGTATTTGCTGTGTTTTTTATAGGTAAGAGGATAAATATCTCTTTGAGAATGATAAAACTAGAAAGAGTCGAGTCAGGATGTGAAATGGTTCTTACTGGAACAAGATGCAGTAGACTAATATTACATTATATTATATTACATCCACGTCTAACTGTAATTTGTTTTAAGAAAGCTCATTGGCAGTAACTATGTTAGTCTTTTTGCTATTTGGTTTGGTCAATTATCATGACATGTGGAAACAAATAAACAAATAGATTAGTATCCACTAGGTTTGGACAAAAACTCATTTGGATGGGGATTATTGGAGAGGCCACTAAGTGATATTTTTCCCTTTTGATTTCAGGACATTCTTGTTCTTAATCTTCAAACTAATATGTCTTTCTAAGACTTGAAGAAAGTTAAATGTCAATTTTCTTTTAGATTCAGAAGGAATTAGTGCTATGCTTATCCTACCGATATAAAATAATTGCAGAAAAGTATGTGCATTCCTGCTTGGGGATTAGGACATGAGAAATGTATGAGTCTGGCTGTTATGAAGTTTAAGAACTTACGTGCTGTTCAAGGCAAAAAGTTACTGAATAGAAATACTTTTGATTTCCTGGTTCCGTTTACCTTCACAAACTCTACCATCTCAGTAGCTTAGCTGGCATGTTCTTAGTTATGTCTGGTCTTGTTGAGGATGCTGCAGATAAACGTGGGAGATTTTGATACCACATGTTTCAACATAATTTTTATTATAATTTAAGTTCCTTTTTATTTTCTAAAGTAGGGCCAATTCAATGGTGTTAATGCAAGTCTAAAGACTTGCACTCGCTGCACACTTGAAGCTTGGGAAAGTTGAGAATAGTCGATTTAGTTCTTGGTCTTAACTACCACTGCCGAAGAAGAATGACCTTTTATCACCAATCTCTTGTTTCTGAGATGGGGTTTTAAATTGCTGCTGATCTTGTCACATACGGATATTTTTGTTCCTAAATTGTTAATTTGTCATTTCTTTTTTTTTTTTTTTGTTTTTTTGTTTTTTAAAAAATACATGTTAATCTTACAAAAACCTTTCACTGAATTTGATTTCTGTGGATCAAATTTATTGGCTCCTTTTAGCACTTCTAAGAAGAATCTGGATAACTGGGGTGCAGGTCGAGTCTTATCTTCGAATAATGGGGGAGCCAAAACTTCCATCTGCTTTCCTTCAAGTATGTTATATCACATTGTCTCTCTTTCTCTGTGTGTGTGTGTGTTCTTCTATCCATAGATTTGCATCTGCTTTTTTATTTATTTTCAGTTTCAGGTTTGTCTTGTTATTGGATCTGCCTCTGTGTCTCACTCACTCTCCCTCACGCTTTGCTTCCTTAAATGTTTTATTTTGAAGGTGATATGTTGGGTCTTGGGGGAATATGGGACTGCTGATGGGAAGTATTCTGCCTCATATATCACTGGGAAGTTGTGTGATGTGGCAGATGCACATCCAGAAGATGATACCGTTAAAGTAACTGTTTGTTTATAATGTGCATTTGCATTTGAAATGGTAGTATTTTATCGTGCTATGTAGTATTGTGCATGATGTCTTATTTTTTGTGTATTACTACTTTGATGCAATTTTTATATAAATGTGTTCCTATATATTGGACAAATTAAAAATTTAGATCTTATCTATATTTGCATGTAACCTCTCTTGATTTTGCCTTTCTGCAAAATAATTGATCTGGTAGATTTTTTTCTGCTTTTGTTTCACGTACGGAAAAAGAAGAATTGCTCCTAATGTATATTCGTACATGTAAAACTGAAATTTATCATTTCAAAAATCTACTATTGTAATGGAAGCTATGACTGAAGCTAGATCTATACGTTGGAAAAGGGATACATAATATTGAAGTTTTCATGTGATTTCATGTTAAGTTTAGCAAACACTGTCTCTTGCTGCCTCATTCTATCACGCTTGAATTTGCGCATGCCTGTATTCCGTACTGATAAATTTTTTTTCTTTGTAATTCTTTGTTTCTGTCTTGTTCTGAAGGCGTATGCAGTTTCAGCAATTATGAAGATACATTCATTTGAAATAGCTGCTGGGAGAACTGTGGACATACTGTCTGAGGTACTCAGTTAAGAATGTTGTCATAGTTTAACTCTATATGACTATACCTGTGTCTCAAGCATGTTTCTATCATTTACGTGTTTGGCAGGATTCTGCAACTGATATACCCTAGACATGATATTGCTGGAGTTGTAGAAACACTTGACATACATGTTTTAATGTCCTGCTTTATGATTCCTTGAATTATGTTGAAAGATTTCTGATTTCCTCATGGCTATCTTCTGCAGTGCCAATCATTGATTGAAGATTTGCTAGCATCTCATTCAACTGACCTTCAGCAGCGTGCCTATGAACTCCAAGCAATTCTTAGTTTAGATGCCCATGCTGTTGAGAAAATAATGCCAAGGGATTCCACTTGTGATGACATTGAGGTAATACATTTATCAGCACTAAGTTTTAGTTATGCTCACTTTTGGTGTTCCGTTACTAATAACAAATTGGTGCTTGACCTACAATTGTTGTTTATGAAAATACAAATGCGACATCTACACAAGCTAGTTTTCTGTTTATGTACTAACTTCCCTTCCACGGTTCCACCCACCCCGACTCCAACCCCCCAACCCAAAAAAAGAAGAACTAAATTTTTGGACCTTGTTCCTTGGAATACTTCATTTGAACCTGCAAATGTCTCAAGTCACAAACCAGCTAAATTGATTTGGAGAATAAATGTTTGGCATGATTTTGGCAAGATTTACTGTATGATATTCTGAATGTCTGCATATGTACTATGTTATTTTGGTTTATGTCAACCTAATTACTTTTGCCTAAACTAACTGTAAGACTCGTCTTCTGTTATTATTCTCATGATTCATAGTTATGTGCACCAGTTCACTTTCCTGTCATTGCTACTTCATTACGCCCACATCACACAGCACATCTAATGACAGTTTTTTTTTTTTGTCAGATTGACAAGAATCTCTCGTTTCTTGACACCTACGTCCAAAAGTCGCTCGAAAATGGCGCCCAGCCATATATCCCCGAGAGCGAGCGCCAAGGGATGTCGAGCATCAACAATTTCAAGCTCCACGAAGATCACGAGCCGTCCACGCACCAAGCCCTCAGGTTCGAGGCCTACGAGCTGCCCAAACCCTCAGTACCCTTAAATTATCCCCCTGTGCTGGCATCCTCATCCGACCTCGTCCCTGTCCCAAAGCTTACGTACTCCACATCCCAACCAGCTGCAGCCACTCCGCACCTCTCAGATGCTGGCCAATTGGAGCTCAAGCTCCGGCTCGATGGGGTCCAGAGGAAATGGGGCCGCCCCTCGTACACCTCCTCCCCATCCTCATCCACTTCAAGCACGGATAACATAAGGATTCAGAGTGAGAGCGACGCGGCTATGGACAATTCGAATTCGAGGTCCCGTGATTCTTCTTACAGCAATAATAACAATTTGAAAAAGCAGCAAAAAGTTGAGATTTCGTCCGAGAAGCAAAAGTTGGCAGCCTCACTCTTCGGCGGGGGGTCGAGGACAGAGTCGAGACGCCAGAAGTCTCTGAATCAGGCTTCCACTTTGGAAAAGCCCCACTCGGCTGCTGCCAAAGCATCCCAGCCACCGCCACCTGACTTGCTCGACTTGGGTGAGCTATCTATGGGTAGCGATGGTGGGCCATCTTTCGACCCTTTCAAGGAATTGGAAGGTCTTCTCGACTTTTCCCAGGACACGACAAACACTTCAAGTGGTGGTGGCGGAGATGGAGTTGGAGTTGATTTGGATGTGAGGCCATCCTCCGATGTTATGTCTCTGTTTGCTGACATGTCTGTGACGGGGGACGGTCTTGGTGTCCGGAATAGTCTTGGAGGAGGGAGTAATGTGGAGAATACCATACAGCAAATCAATAAGGGACCGAATTTAAAGGAAGCACTGGAGAAGGATGCCCTCGTGAGGCAGATGGGGTTCACGCCATCGGGCCAGAACCCGAGTTTGTTCAAGGACTTGCTCAGCTGAGTTTTGTGTTTTTTCTTCATTCTTGCGTAAACAGTGGAACTGCATGGCATGGGTGTTGTTTCTGTGACACGAGGGCTGTGACATAAGGACGCAATTGATTGGCAAAGGAATGCTAATGCAGGTTAAGCCTGACTGAGGTTGAACGTCGTGAATTCTGGTGTATTTTGTACTGGGTTGCTCTGCGATCTTATACTATATGTAGAAATAGAGTGAGAGCTAAGACATTTGATTACTCAGTTTCTTGAACAGCCCATGAAGCTTTGTTGTTCAGCTTTATTTTATTCTCTTTTATTTTTCGCGGATTTTTGGAAGATGGGAAGCGAATTTCGGGTGGGTGGAGGCATGTCGTGTTTTGGACATATTTATTTCTTTCTTTCTGTTTTTTTCATTCATATTGAAATAAGGTGTTGGCGTTAGCACGCGTTGCTGGATTTATTGTATTTTTCTCTTTTCATGATTGCTTCTTGTATGTTATTCTGTATCCGTTTATTCAGCACTCTTGTATGCACTGCTTTATCCCTTGACGGGACTAAATAATTTTGATCCTACCTCATACTCCTCTATCGGTATTTTATCGTTGGATCAATATTTGTGTGGATTGGATCAACACATATATTGTGTCATCCAATGTATTAGATTTGTGCTTTCTTTCTTTTCTCATTAAAATTAATTGACTGTTTTAAATTGAAATATTATACTATCTATCTTACTAATAGGTTGTTGCATGATATTTGTGGCCTGAACATTGTGTATTTTGCAGTTCCTCTCTGTCGTCGTCTTTATCCTCAAGGAAGGGAATATGTCCCATGAAACTAACCTCGACACCTTCAGCGAGAAGCTCGCGAAAAGGTATAGCAAGCTGGAGAAGAAGTGCGAAGGGCTCGTGGATGCAAACGCGATTATCACCAAACCTTGTGTCGAAAAAGTTGTTCTCAGCAAGTTTGAGAGGTCACAACCGACCATGAGAAGGAGTTGGTGGAGAAGAACGAAGGCTTATCATCAGGAGGTCATTGACCATTTTGTCAACTTGCCGACTTTTCTAGATATATAACTCTCGCAACCTACCAGTATTTCCATGTCTTTATTGCCGTAGAATCCGAGCTGACAAAGCCGACTTCTCAGGCCAGTTTACTAAGGAGCTCGCGCAAGAGGAATTGTTGCTACTCGACGGGTATGAGGGCAACACTTCCTGTTGACCATCCGTGGTGGGTCGGCCTTGAGGCTAAGGCTATTGCCAAGGCGGGGTTATCAAACTAACTGGATACTCCTCCCAACCCTCTGGTCGGCCACGTGGAGCTGGTGGGATCTGGTGAAGTCGACCAACCGTTCAACTGTGATGAAACAATTCAATAGTTGTTTTTCTTTTAGTCAGTTTTTTGTAAGGTAGTGAAAATGAGAGTTATTAGCTTGAAAATCCTGAGGTCGTGTTGACATGTAAAACATCAATTTTGAGTTGTACTTTGGAAGGTCGCGATGATCATCTGAATATTTAACTCTTTTAAATGTTTGTTTATTCAATAGTATTTTTATCTCGTGAATGTTACTTTGGGTATTTTTTTTTTTTTCCACTTCTTGTAAGGTCGTGATGACCATTTGAATATTTATCTCGTTTTGAATGTTTCAATTTGTAATTTGAATTTAGGTTGCCATCGACATCCAAGTAATTCCAACTCGTTACTTATAACATTAGCCTGAAGGAAATTCCTATTTAGTTCACAACTAGTGTGGCCTCGCCCATTTCCGTTTGCGAGATGTTCAAGATTGGAATCAGTGAGCATTTTAGCTAGTTTAGAGATGTTCAAATTAAATATTGAAATTATGTACTCGTCCAACCCCACTTTCAAACTTTTCAAAGTTGGAATGAATGAGTAATTTAGCTAGCTTCGAGCTATTCAACTAAAATTTTAAATTAGATCCTCGCCCGACTCATCTTGCGAGTTGTTCAAAGTTGAAATCAGCGAGCAATTTAGCCAGCTTCGAGTTGTTCAACTAAAATTCTTGAATTAGGTCCTTGCCTAACCATGCCTGCGAGGTGTTTAAAGTTAGAATAAGTGAACAATTTAGCCATATTCGAGTTGTTTAACTAAATTTTTAAATTATGTCCTTGTCTAACCCAACTTGCGAGCTATTCAAAGTTGGAATCAACGAGCAATTTAGCTAGCATCGAGATGTTCAATTAAAATTTTAAATTAGTTCCTCGCCCAACCTACTTTGAGAGTTGTTCAAAGATGGAATCCATGAGTTGGAATCAGCGAGCAATGTAGCCACCTTCAAGCTATTAAACTAAAATTTCATATCAGGTCCTTGCCCAACACAACTCGTGAGCTGTTCAAAGTTAGAATAAACGAGCAATTTAGCCAGATTCGAGTTGCTCAACTAAAATTTTGAATTAGATCCTCGCCCAAACCAGCTTGCAAGTTGTTCAACGTTTGAATCAACGAGCAATTTAGCAAGCTTCATTGTTGAGTATAAAATTGGGGAATTGATTCCTAACTAAGTAATTTAGAACCTCGGGTCGTCTCTTAAGGAAGACTATTCGGAACTTTGTTTGCTAACTAGTCGTCAAAAGACACGGAAATGAAAAACTAAAGATCCTAAACATTCTAAACAAGTTTGATGGTTATTTTAAGCTATTTTAACTAAGAATGTAAGAATGATCACCTAAGATGCAAGCTTCAACTAAAAATTTAAACTTTACTTAAGACGGAGTCTTCAACACTCGAGAAAGGACGAAAAACAAAAGAAACGAGCTAAGTCTAATGCAACTAGAGGTTAAAGTCAAGCATTCAATTGTGAAATAACCGACTTTTCAACAAAGTCACAATTTTTACCTCGAAAGATTCAACGTTTAACCTACTAATCATACAAGACGAGCAAAACAAAAGAAAAAAAAACTTTAATGAAAACCGAGTCTTTTCACATAAATTTTGATCAAGGCACCATTTTTACCTCAAACCACGTAATAAGCAAAAATAGAGCAACTTCGAAATAATAAGTCCTAAATCAGTCACTTACTTTTATATTGCATGCTTGGGCGAAATATACGCAGAAAAACTCAGAAACTTTAATTAAAATCTGCAAAGTGAGAAACATGAGTCTTGAGCTCAAAAACACAATAATAGAAAAAAAAAAATGAAAAAAAAGCTAATACCTAAACTAAAAAAGTGGAAAATGAAGCTTCATGTCCCAAATGCAAAGGGACTAAATGAATTTATAGTCACACTCACACCCCAAATCATCGTACATTCACTAAAAATGCACTCGCGAGTGGGCGAAATGTTTCTCTGGTCGCGACCTGGGCAAGTGAGCACGGCGTAACCAGAAATTTGGAGGTCTCAGACAAATTTTAATTTTTTGAATTTTTCAATTTAAATTTTCGTGGTAGAAGTATTTGTAAATAGAATCATAAAAAAAAGTCTAATTAAACAAGACTATTAAATAAATAAATAATTAAATTTTCTTGTTTTTTTAGACATTGAAAAATTACCTTTAACAAATTATAAATTGCACTTAAGCAGTCACGAAGACAACAAAGAAGAGAAAATAAAAATTTTATTACAACAAAGAATATTTATTCACACACAACTGTTCTGACCGAACATTATAAAAAACAAATGAAATATTTGGGACCTCAAATTTCTACACAAAGTATAAATTTTGCTATTGTTTGTTCATTAATTAGCCTCTTCATTTGTGTAATAGGCCAAATTTATATTTAATTATTAGTTCTTTTATTTGTGTAAATAAACAAAATCAAACATAAATACCTAAAATATTTAAAAAAAAATAAAATTGATGCCCCTAATAATGGGAGGCCCTAGGCATGAGCCTAACGTGCCTCCCCTTGAGCCGGCACTGCAAGTGAGACACTCACTTGTCAAGCCCACAACAACTAAAGCATTTTCTTATATAACTAGTACAACACTTGTATATTACACGAGTGCTGGTTAAAAAATTATTCTTAAATTATAAAATTAATAAACTAACTATATTAAATTTATTTTACTTTTTTACAAAAAAAATATATAACTATATATTTTAGAATGATATGTATTACTTATGATTTACATGTGTTATATTATATTAATTTTTATAACTTATATCATAATGCAAGTTAGGCACTCACTTGTCAAGCCCACAACAACTAAAGCATTTTCTTATATAATAAGATAAGAGAGGATTTATTTTTAATTATTTTGTTGAAAAACGACATTAAAATAAAACTGTACATAAATTATTCACAAACGAGTGATAAAAAATAATGCTAAGAATTAATGAAAAAGTAAATTAAAATTCAAATATATAGGACATTAAAGTTAATAAACTTATAATTTGAAAACAAGTTTTTCTTAAGTGTGAATATTTAAAAATATAAATAAAAATTATAGTAATTTTCTCTGCACTTCCCAGCCCAGATATATACTCCATCATATTTTTTTTAAATTCATTTTGACTTTATCAACTTTTAACCAAATAAATGTCGTTTTAGATTTTTTGTACATATTTTTCCATTGTTACTCTCACTTAGCTTAATAAATACATTACGTCTTTTCATATTCACTATTCATCTTTTCTCAAAACATTCATCTATATCTTCATTAAATAAAGTTATTATTGACCAAAAAAATATTCTTAATTAATGTGCAACTTCTCAAAAACCACGTATATTAAAAATAGGTAATATAGTTTTCAATGCGTCTATAATAATTCGTTCTCCCGCCTATTTTCTTCACTCTCATCCTCTGCTTTTTTTTTTTTTTTTTTT
>CACSLK010009714.1:7939486-7950747 GCA_902706635.1 Striga hermonthica
TTTTTTGTTATTTATTTACTATTTAAATCTTACCTACATTATAAGAATGCTTTAATATGGTTGCCCAAATATTTTGTTTCTTAAAATAGCAATGAAGCAATAATAATGCGTTTTGGCATTACAGAAGCTAATTATCTTCAATTCATTAGTATAAAGTATTCAGATAACTAAATAAACAAAAATGTAAAATTCAATTCATGATTTATCGGATTAAAGAGTAACTCTTAATTTAAATAAATAAACATTTACATTTGTATTTTAAAGAGTAATTCGTAACTTTATTTTTAAAATTTACAAAAAATATAAATTATTGTAATTATTGTAAAATAAAATAAAATAAAATATCGGATTGTACTTCAAAAATAATTTAGTAAAACTAATTTCAAACCGTTAGTTTTACCAAATTTTTTTTACAACTTATTAATACTATTTGCTAATCAAAACAGCTAATACTATTATAAATAAGAAAAAAAAAATTATAGACGTGCAGAATCCAGGGAAAATATTGCATATTTTCACTGAGATCAAAATTATTGTATTTGTAAAGATAAAAATAAATGCAAAACGAGTTGCTCCGAAACTCAAAAGTCGAGCAACAAAAATACAAATTATCATTATCCATATACCCTTTTCTCTAAGCATAAGATATCCAGCTGCTCATTTTATCTGAACTCCAATTCTTCCACATTCTCAAAAACAAATGTTCATCATTTTCTCTAACAAAAAATTTCACACTATTTCTACGGTAGGACACGAAAAACCCTGTTTGACAAGAACTTTGTTCGAGATCCAACCGAGACGAGGCTGCCACTCTTTTTCCAGTAAGTCCATTCTTCGGGTGATTGGCCAGCAAAACAAAACCCAAAAAGCATGTCCGTAAATCACATTAATCGTCCAAATAATAATAAGATCCAGCGGCCTTCTGCTCTCGGTCCTTGGTTGACTCTAGTTTGTTGATTCGAGGGCGATAATTTGTTGGGTCCCTTCTAAATGTAATATCCAGATGCTACACACAAAAATTGAAATGCATTAATTTGCAATGGCACTAATGTAAGAAAATCAGGGAATTGGGTTTCAGGGTCACCAGAAAATTTATATGAAAAAATAAAAAATCGGATGGAAGAGGCTTTACGGATAAGAACAGGTTCATCCCAGTCAAAAGTGATTGAGGTGGATTGGCAGTACAATCCACGGATGGCTTCCCTTCGTAAACGATTACCCTATCAGCAAGGTATGTGGCCATAATGAAGTCGTGCTCGACAACGAATGCGGTCTTTTTGGCGTGAAGTATGAACCTCTTTATGACTTTTGAAGCAACAATACGCTGCTCTGAGTCGAGATAGGCACTTGGTTCGTCTATTAAATAAATGTCAGCCGGCTGCAAGAATACAAAACAAAAATAAATAAAAACACAAACCGACAGAGCAGAAATTAAGAAATATCCAGAATACACACACATACAAATACATAGGAAATAATGCAAACACATGTATGAACTTTAGTCCATTTACAGTCTAAATAATAAATCCATCAGATTTCAGAAATAAACAACCGAATTAGCCAAAGCCGTATGACTCAATTTACAGTGTTTCTAAAGATGATTATATCTCCACAAATGAAACTTTTACAAGAGGTTATGACTAAGGCCAATGCATATTCAACTGGGCACTTAAAACAAGAGTCTTGCTGGATCATAAGCAAGTCCTATGTTTCAATTATCAAAACGGATAACAAAGGAGATTAAGATATCATTTCTGGACAATAAAATTCATATTCCGCTGACAATGCTCAGACAAGAAAATCAAACCATTTTCTAGCATGAATCAAATAGATGGAATCTTAAAAGTTTAAAATATGATCCAAATTTTGCAGCTCTGGCATTCAAAGATTCATCTTAAATATTAATAAAAATTCACCAAATTGATGAATCAACTAAAAATTCTGCCTCGGATTAACCCAACTCATCAGCCAGTTGATGTACCCAACTCTGCGCCCCGTGCCTATTGTGGTCGAGTAGGGGATATAACAGAAGCATATAATAAGCCCACAATAAATAAAATTATTATTCAGCAACAATATCACCAAGAAAATATTTACAGAAACTACGTGGAAGAGAAGTAAACCTTTCCAAGACAAAGAGTAAGGGCAACTCTTTGCAATTCTCCACCAGAGAGATTCACAACCTCTTGATCCATTAGTTGCTCAATTAAGAGAGGCTTCATCACATCTGATACAAACTGAGGATGCATATACGAATCACGGATTTTCTGATGTAAAAGCATTCTAACAGTTGACTGGAACTTAGGACTGATTTTCTGTGGCTTGTAAGAGACATTGAATTCCGGTATTTCAACATCAGATCCTTCCACTAAATCAGGCTTCAAAAGACCAGCCTATCATTCAATGACGCCAACTTTAGCTTAAATAACAAACTGAACTTCAATTAAAAAAAATAGTAAATATAATATACCAGCATCCGTATAAAGGTCGTCTTTCCCGTCCCATTTTCACCAAGCATCACAACAATTTGTGAATCAGTAAATTCACCCTCCATGACCTTAAGCTTGAAATTTCCTTGAGTTTTAGTCATTGTAGGGTACCTATACCTTGCATACGTCTCAATTTCCTCAGCACTTTCCTGCGGTGTCTCCGCAACCTGGTAGGACAAGCCTATTAGTCACAAGACTCGCAACAGTCAACTAATCACAACTAAAATCCCTTACGATATAGATAGAAATATGATTCTACCTTAAAAGTTAGAGATTCATCTCGAAATCGTAAATTCTCGGTTGGCACAAATCCTTCCAGAAATATATTAATTCCTTCCCTGACCGAGAATGGAAGGGTTACCACCCCGTATACACCAGGTTTCCCATAAAGGCAGCAGATGAAGTCCGATAAATAATCGAGCACACTAAGATCATGCTCCACAACGATCACAAAGCTGGAAAAGAAAATACAATAACCAAGTAAGGCCTCACTAAAGAGATGGAATTTCAAAAGCTAACAAAAGTTGACGGGAAACACCTATTAGGCCTAAGTAAAGATCTGATGACTTTGGCAGCTTTGAGCCTCTGTTTCACATCAAGATAGCTCGAAGGCTCATCAAACATAAATATCTCAGCATTCTGTATGGCAACAACAGCTATTGCAAATCTCTGAAGTTCCCCACCGGATAAATCTCCCACATTGCGGTCCATAACCTGACTCAACTCAAGATCAATACCAAGTTCTTCTTTCATGTCTCTCTCATCTTTCTGCGAGAGAACTTGCCCAACATTACCCTGCACAGCTTTCGGGATGTGGTCGACATACTGGGGCTTGATAATTGCCTGAAAAAATGCACTGCGATAAGTTTGTAGCATAATAATTAACCAAAATACTAAATCGTCTAAACAATAATAGGCAAGCAAATAGAAAAGTCGCATATAAGGTTGGATGGAGCAACGGTAACGAAATTGCATGTAATCAAGTTCAATGTTTTTAAAACAATGATACCAGTTATTTTAGACGAAAGTATATCAATAATTGTGCCAAAAAAAGGAACTAAATAATACAACACTATCCATCAATAAGCCAACTTGTGCTCAGGAAGTTCATTTCTCAAATAATTAGTCAGACACATATACTTGATCAGATATATTATCATGGATTTATTAATCGAATTGGCCCCAAAAATGAGAAAAAACCAAGACCAATGGCAATGGAAACAATTTAAACGAACACAGTTTTCAAGCCATATTGATTAGATTTATTACTAAATGAGACACTACTTCATTCATGGCACACATGAAAATTATCATTTAAATTTCAGGCTAGTGTACTTCATCAAAGACCGAAAATGAGGGTACATGTCACAGCGAAATCTTTAATCAAAATTTACCTTTAGATTATCTTCAAGGATACGAGTAAAGTAGTTTTGCAGCTCAGATCCTCTAAAATAGGTCAGAATTTCCTGCCAATCGGGAGGGTTCTGCAAGGCAAATTTATTCAGAAATTTGAGCAATAATTAAAGTAATATATTTAAAGGTGGCTAAATGAAATTACTGTAAAGCGGCCCAAATTAGGTTTCAGTTTCCCAGCCAAAACTTTAAGAGCAGTAGATTTCCCAATGCCATTAGTTCCAACCAAGCCAAGAACTTGACCAGGCCTTGGGACTGGTAATCTATAAAAAGAGCAAATAATAAACCAATAAAAGAACAACTAAGAACCAAAATATAAATTTAATACAAGAGAAGGCTCCAATACCTATGTAATTTGAAGGTGTTAGGACCATAACGATGGGTGGTATCCTTATCCAGGTCTTTTGGTAGATTGATAATCTGGATGGCCTCAAATGGGCATTTCTAGAGAAACATGCAAAACAATGGCGAGGTCAGGCGAAAATATGTTAAACATTAGGAAACAAAAGATTGCACTTCTTGTCATATTGAACAAACCTTCACACAAATACCACATCCGATACACAATTCCTCTGAGATGAAAGCAATCTTAGCTGCAGAAGTGACCTCAATGCAGAGTTTACCTAAAGATAAAGAAATTTGAATAATAACTCTGTATGTTCATGGGAAAATATCAAATTCAAAACCAGTAGTACCGGCTTTAACCTAAAGCAATATACCAGTAGTACCGGCTTTAACCTAAAGCAATATACCATAATTCATAGATAAGAACCGAAACATATTTTGAGAAGCCACAACGAAAGAATTGGACAGCTAAAAAATATAGCCACAGGTTAAATCATGAAACAAGGATCTCACACTGTAGTGAAAGCATCAAGAAATCAAGATAAATCAATACATTCTAATTCAAAGTCCCAGAAGTAATGAAGAAAGTTGGGATTGACATGGATAGAGCAATATGTTTCTCTGAGTTATGCAGAATCACTCAAGTTATCATGTCTCTTGATTGAAGCTTTTACTGTATTCATAAAACAGTTACATAATGCCATTATAACAGCAGAACCAGGATCCATTTCCGATCATAAATCCGAAAAAAAAATCGTCTTTATACAGGATAAAAAATCCACAAAAAATAGGGAAACATGCCTGTTTTGACGACAGGGCAACTTTTTTTGCACTCCTGACGGCATTTCTTGGGCTTGCACTTATCGGAACTCACAATAGCGATACGCGTCAACCTCTGATCCGACATCTCTCTCAATTGAACTGATTATCACCGAAAATAAGGTAATTCAAACCAGAATCAAATCTTAAGCCCTAACCTAAACATATTTTACAGAAATAAGTAAATAAACAAACATAAATAGAGAAAGAGGGAAGAAGCGGCACCTGCGGGTTGAGAGGGAGAGAGAGAGAGAGGTGGTGGTGGTGGTGATATAACGGAAGAAAGACGCGACGGTGAAAAACAACTCTGCAAGTGCTAGCTAGGGTTCCAACTGGAGAATAAATTAGAGCAAAGCTACTACTTTCCCCTTTTCTTTTCTTTCTTTTCCTTTTCTTTTTATTTTTTAATTGGAATAATGTTCCCCTACCCACGGTGGACACATGTTAGTATGTGCACACATGTTAATATGTCCACCAATGTGTGCATGTCATATAATCAGTGAACATATTAATATGTGTCCATAGTAGGTAGGTGAACATTATTGTTTTTAATAGCTTTGCACTTTTTTGTTATATAAACTAGTTCGGTAATGTTTGGTAGTTTGGGTATAATTTTTTTTTTATTATTTTTATTGGATACTTTTGGTTTAGTTTGGTTAGTTTTAAAAATTTGATATGATTCATTATTGTTTAAATTTTGTGTTTATATTAAAATAATATTTTAAAAAAATAATTCAAGTTTCTTTTATATATAAATATGAAGGAGATGATATGGTGTGGTGATTAGTCAAAATTATGTAATGTAATGTGTAATAATGATTGATTGATATTATTTAATTATAATATTGAGAATAGTGAGATTTGGGTTAATGTTGAGTTGGATTTGAGTTAATAAAATGATTGGTTAAAAATGATTTGATTGCTTTTGGATATCTTGTATCCAAGCATCCTCTACGTAGTTCGTGGGATGCACAGATAAATAATATTAAATAATAATTATAAAATTAATGTTTGGGCAAACAATATGAAGTAACAATTATAAATTAAAGATTTTGGGTTAACATTTCTTGTAAACAATATGAAACTAGTATCGATGCAAATATATTTTTATTTGTTATATGTGTGTTTGTAGTATTTAAAATTATAAGTTAAATGAACATATCACATTTTATAATTTATCATTAGTAAAAATAAATGATATAGATGCAATTCTCTCATTTGAGAGCAATTCTCTCATTTGAGAGCATAGGTTCCCTTTTCTGAGTGCCTTAGTTCTCATTGACATGTGTTTATCCCATCGATATGTTTATCGTGATGTTTTTCGGTGTGCTTTCGAGTTTCCTATTGATTGAATCTTAAGTGTTTCTAAGTGGATATAGGGTTCCGCTTAGGGATCTCTTTTGAAGTTTTGGGGGGTAGTAGAAGGAGCAACAATTTTTCGTAGTTCGCTAGCAATGTAGGAGAAATTAAGGAGAAGTCTGAAGAATATAGTTATTTCTAAATTCGAAGCGAAGGTGGTTGAGCTAGTTGAAGAAGATGTTCGGGCAAGTAGCGAGGAATACAACCGAAGTCTGTTGCGGAAAGTTCTGGGGGATAGGAAAGTGAGCTTACTAGAAATTAGCCGTGCTATGGGGAGTATATGGAAAATTGGAGCTTCCGCTAGAAGTTAGAGAAATTGGTCACAATTTCTTTTAATTCATATTTGACAGTGAGGAGGATAAGAAGAAAGTATTCTCTTGGACAAGTTGGCCTTTTGAAAACCAATATCTAGTGCTTTGTGAATAAGAGGATCTCAGATCACAACCAGTGCTTCAACTAAATTAATTTGTGGGTTCAGGTGCACAACATCCCTCTTCATTGGCTCAGTGCAGAGAGGTATGAAGATAAGCCAAATCTTAAACAAAGTTAAGAATTTCATGGTGATCATAGCTGAGGGTAATACAAGAAGCTACATCAGAATTCTGGTTTCTCTAGATATGTCTGAACTGCTGACTCGATTTTCTTAGACTCTATAATAATCAAATTGAAGCTCAATTTTGTTATGAGAAATTGGTGAATATTTGATTTTACTGTAGGAAAATAGGCCACCTGGAAAGAAACTGTGGCAAAAGAAGTGAGGATATAGAAACTGGAAACCTACATGAAAGCCAATATAAAGAATGACTCAAAGCAAGTGATGCTTTTTATAGATCAAGGCAAAACAACTCTCATACTTCTGAATCAAACACATCAGGCTCTAATCAATCTAAGCAGACTCAAATGCCTTCTTCATCTATAAAAGATAACTTTGAGGCTCAATGTCCAAGTCTTGAGGTGGAAAATCTAAGGGCTTTGGTAAGTTTGGAGTTGGTCTCACGTAAAGTTGATGGAGGGAGAGATCCAGGTCAAGTTATTTCTAGCAACTTTCTTCTTCCAAAGCGACAACACCTTAGTCTCTGGCTATGCTAAATCAAGAGGACCAATGAGTTCCTGAGTAAATGAGAAACTTCAGTCCAATGGAGGTTGAAATTGTTGATCCAACTAAAGACCCAAAGCTTCATCCTAATGGAGACAAATCAAAGTAGAAAGCCATTTGAATCGGTAAGAGTAGAAAAAGAGCTCCAAAAGCTGAGGGGAGACTTTTAAGGAAACAAGGTGTTCTGATTGGATTTTGTGAAGGAACTAAGTTAAAGAGAAGTAGGCCTTCAAATTCTCATGAAGAGGAGAAGGAGGAGCTAACTGAGCATTCCCAAAGAAATAGTAAGAAAGTTATACTGACAGAGAAGCATACGGTGATAGCCAACCTTAACTGGCCCCACAGTGATCAATGAAGACAATATTGTAGAGGTCTCGATGGGCCCTCTGTATAAAGCATAGGGTCTTTAAAGATAAAAATAATAGCAATAAAAATAAATAAGAAGTTGTAGCACATGCTCACTTCATTTTATGTAATCAAATGGACATATCAATACAATGAACAACAATTGTTTGGGTTTCCACTAAGGCACAAATGTGGAACTTGACTTGTGGAGGAAATAGCCAAATTTAGTTTACGGAAGTGTGTAGTAGAATAACAATGGTCAATTTTGTTTGGGGCGCCATTAAACAACCCCTCTTAATTGTTAGTTCTAGTAAAATTGCTTCACACACACACACACACACACACACACATACACACACACACACATACACACACACACAAACATATAAACACAGTAGAGAAAGAGGCAAATACCAAGTAAACAATAATAACTCAAAAATTACCGCATTAAGATGACGACTCCCCTGAATTAGGGAAATATAGTGGTGTTATCATCCGACTCGGTAAAGCACAATTAAGGGTCTTGAACAGAATCTTAAGCAAATTTAAACCTCAAAACTGACGTGACCCGAAGTCACCCCATCTCGCACGACGAACCGGTATAGCCACAAAAGACCGAAGTGACCATTATCCGCCGAGGTCATTCCAAACCGAGGTCAACACGAACCGAGGTCGTCACCTCCTAAGCAGGTGACAAGGCGCCTACACGCCCCTCTCACGATCTACGAGATCTGTTATCATTCATGTGGGGCCCCCCTAAACCTGTCGTCCATCAAAAAGTAACTTTATGGAAAAAACAAAGCACGGATCCCGATACACGTACCAAAAAAGTTACTATAAATAGTGAACTGATACTACTTGTAAGGGATTCGAATCCTTCTTCCCAAACCGAACTCGTTTATAGTGAAACACGAAACAGCTCTCAGAAGCTTTTCACCTCGGTTCACCTCGGACCGAGGACAGTGTTGCATATTTTATCCATATTTTACGTTCGAATCATTCAAAATCATTAAATAAATACTGAATTAGATCGTTGTTAAGAATCGCATAACAACAGTTCGGCGCTAGAGGAAGGGCTTCATAAGTGATTTGAGGTTAATCTCCGATTCTTGTTTAGTGATCCACATCAGTCATATCAATCATGTCTCATTCAGATCATCGTGGTCATACGTCGCGAGATGGCCACAGTCGTAGCGCTGCTCAATCCGCCAGACGACAAGTAGCAGCCCCCAATATACCAGATTACACTGTTCTGTTCCAAAATCCAGAGTTTGCACATGGGTTCGCCGCCCTGATGGCTCAAACAATCCCTGGAACATCAACGACTGCACCAGGACAATCCATTATCCCCACAACCCCTGCTAATCCACAGATTCCACCAGTGCGACAAGACGGTGGCAAAACTACTTCTCACGCCACGTCTCAACCTCGCAGCCGCACCCAGAACAAACTACACATCACGCTGACATTGGACGCAATCCCCTCGTACTTCCTCATGAAGAAACCGCCGAAAGTCAGTCTGGACATTCACGGCGGTCACCGCCTCATGCGCGACACCTAATCCCCTCTAATCCAGCGTAAACTGACCTTCGTCAGCATATTGAGAGAAATCGAGCTCGCCAAGAATCGTCTGAACTCGAAACATTGCGACGAAGAATCGTCGAGCTGGAAAGTCGGCAAAGGATGCCCGAAGACCCCCCTCGGCGGACCTCGACCTCGACACAAGTATATTTGGAAGCCGACTCCCCTCTCACACCAGAGCTCACTTCGGAACCTGTACCCGGAAAAGTTAAAGTTCCTCAAATTGGGTTATACGATGGGACTTCGGACCCCGACTCACACCTCGGTCACTATACTTCGTGGATGGATCTGCATGGGGCCTGAGACGCACTTCGGTGTCGCATGTTTTCCCTTACGTTGGGACCTCGGGCTCAAAAATGGTACCATTCTCTTCCTCCTCATTCTATTTGGAAGTGGCAACAGTTGAGGTCGGCTTTCCGATCTCATTTCATCGGGGCCCAAGTGTGTTTAATTCCGAAAGAATCCCTTGCAAACGTAACTCAAAAAGATTATGAAAGCGTCAAAGACTACATCGCTCGATTTAACGACCGAGTTCAGAATATGGAGCCGTGTCATCCTGAAACCTTGCTTATTATGGCTATCGGCGGGCTGAAACCGAACTCGATTTTTCGCTGGACGTTGTGTCAGAATAAGCCAAACACCTTCCAGGAATTTCTTGCCTGAGCTCAACAGCACATTATTACCGAGGAAGCTATGTCGGTCCCTGATTTTAATTTTAACCCGAAGTCTTCTAAGATGGGAACCGACGAGAAGAAGAAAAATAATTTTTTCGAAAAGCAAACCAAGGCTCAATTTAGAGGACCTCCCCGAGGGGATGCCAACGATCCTGAAGTTCGAGTAGCCCAGAAACAGTATGCTACCGACGTGAAATCCGGTTATCAGACCGTGTATTCGACCGGGGCTGCCACCATATACGAAGAAATCAAAGGGAAAGGCATCTTGCCCGATCCCAAACCACTTCGGATGCCCGAAGAGAAACTGGATAAATCTCGATATTGCGATTATCATAAATCGCCGGGGCACAATACTGATGAATGTTTGAGTTTGTTAGCTGCCTTGTTACGCTTAATCGGTCATCCGCAGCTCAGGAAGTTTTATCGCAATATCGATCCCCAAAAACGAGGGCCAGGGCGTCAAATTGAATCTTATGATGAAGACGAAGAGGAGGACCGAGGTGTTATGCCTAAACGCATCCGGCAAGGAGACAAAGAAGTATTTATGTTCACCTCGGAAACACCTAATTTAAACTCAGCTGGAACTTCCCGCGGACGTAAGTGAAGCCGATCTCCTAGCCCGATGCAAATCACCGTTCACCGTGTAAACACCAACAACACCCGGAGTACCTTATCCCGTCGACAAATCAAGGCCTACGCCCGACAAGCTTACAACTCCAATAAACAAGTGTACACCACCGATTTGAGAGACATCCTCAATAATCGGAACTGTCCCATAACCTTCAATATGGAGGATGCGAATCATTTCGCACACCCTCACTCTGATGCGCTTGTCATTACCGTTCTAATATGTGAAATCCCCGTGCATCGTGTTATGGTCGATACTGGGGCCTATTCAAGCATTTTGATGCTAAAAGCCTTTGACAAAATGGGACTTGATCCTGCGGATATCCGACCTTGTAATGATCAAATACAGGGGTTTAATGGAAGTATTTCAAAGCCTATCAGCGAAATCACTTTACCTGTTCGATTTGGCACTTCAGAAAATGTCACCAAGCTCGTCATGGAAACTTTTAAAATTCTCGACATCAACAACGAGCACAATGCGATCATCGTAAGAACAACTTTGTACAAACTCCG
>CACSLK010009714.1:8000516-8013082 GCA_902706635.1 Striga hermonthica
GGCCCGACCCGAAGAATAAAATATTATTTAAAAAAAAAAGAAAAAAAACAGCGGGTCCAAACCCGGCAGCGGGCCAACCGGTCTCGGCCCGGCCCGCCGGGACAAAAAAAACCGTGACCCTTAACCGGACCGGATTGGCCGCGGTCCGGTTCTATAAATCGGCACTATTCATGCCGGTACCGGTATCGGGCCGGGCCGGGTCACGGGTCACGGGTCGGGCCACGGGCGGATGTCTACCTAGTAGATCTTTTACGAAGAGCCTAAGCTCTTCGACCGACACGTAGAAATAATGGGAGTCAGGAGTAGGGTGACTAGTTAGAGTAGTCATTGAGAATTAGATTAAAATAAAATATACTTAATAATAGTCGAATGCTTTATAGAGTATAAGTGAGAGATTGTTGTGGTATACTGTAAAAACCTGGCTTTCAGTTTTTGATAAGACCATTTTGAATAAGAATTTTGTTTTAGTCAAGTATGTGTGATTACAGTTTATTAATCTATGCGAGCATAAGTTTCTTTATTTTTATATTGTATGGTTCGATATGGCGAACAGAAAGGTCATATCATTAGTTCCTTGTAAAATATAAATAACTAATTCAGAGTCTAGACAAAACTGAACTATTTGTTGAGAAAGGTTGTAGTGTGATTTTGATTCAGTTGATCTGTGACTGATGAGTTACACTGTACTAAATAAGTATTGAATGGACCTATGGAGGAGAAGATTATTTGAATACTGACCAAGTAAATAATCAGGGCCTCAGTAATTGATGCATTTTCTTCACTCGTAAGATAATAAACAAGCATATGTACTCGGCATTTATATATTGGATTTACCAATGGTGATTCCTATTTTAGTTAAGATGACATACTCGGTATTTTGATAAATAATGGTGTTTATATGATGTCATGTTGAAATTATTTACGGCACTATGACCCAGTCCGCTGGGTTGATGACGTCCCTGAAATGAGCACATGAAGGATTTGTTATGTTAACCATTGCAGGCAAATTAATTTTATAACATAATGATTAAGAACTGAGTAGTACTAATTTTGGATAATAAATAAAAGAAATTGATTAATTATATTGTCAGTAATTAAATTAATCAATTATATCTTAAACATAAAGAGGTGAATCGATCAATTAAATTAATTAGTGAGAAGTGGGCGAATTTATTTGTAAATTGGAGCTGAATGAGGAGATCAACAATATAACTCTAGTGAAATATTTTAGTTTTTATTCAAAATAAAGAGAGAAAATTAAATTTTCTTCTACAATTTTCCTAAGTAGGAGGATCTAATACCTTCTAGTATTACCACGGTTAGGAAGACATGGAGTCTTCTAGAAGGGTAATTAAGTTGAAAGGGATTATGATTTCTGTAAGGGAAAATATTGGGAAGATGTAAGGTTTCCTAATCCTATTTGGAGAAACAAATATTTAGCACATATAAATACACCAAGTTCCAACACCTCCAAACATACATGTGAGGTACGATTTTAGTTTTCCACAAGAGAGAAAAATCGAGTTCCATAGTTTATGAGAGTTCGAGAGTTTGTTTAGTCGCACAACCAAGGCTATTCGAAGTAGGTGTAAGGGTAATACATTAGAACATCATAAGGTATAATATTTCGAGATCCCGACGAACATATTATTACCAGAAAAATTCCCGACAACCACCAAATTGTCGAACACTACCGCAGGTAGAAGCCAACGACCAACCGCAGCGATCCCTGGCAAAGCTCATCCTAACCGCACGAGTGAATCATTGGCGACACCCATGCATCCTCGAGACGCGTACCGCGATGCCACTAATCGACGCCCAGTCCGAGTTTCCCACACGCCGTGGAGCTCTAGATACCGGGTGACCGCGCGACCTGCGACATCCTCGGATATAGACGCGCGACCGCGGCGATAGAAGACAGTGCCCGACGCGCAAACAGGAAGCACGAGACGCACGCGGTGCCTGACGCGCAGAGACCAGTGCGATCCCATGTGACCTGCAGGCAGAGCCGGACGCACACTACCTGCATGCAGTACCCAACGTACACGGGCCCGGGGGAAGCTCCTGACACGTGATTTCACCCGCGCCACCCGACCTCATCCCGAAGACCCGTGATCAGCCGAGAAAGCCAAGTTCAGCTGCTCAGAGGACTCTGCAAATCAGACGATCTCCTACAGAAGAAATCTACAACGTCTCATAGTCGGCAAAAATTTAAAAATGTAAGTCCTAATCCTACCTATAGATTTCGTTGCGTTAGGATTTAATTCGTTAGATTCAGATATGCGTATCGATGATGTTCCTCATAGAACCCAACATCTTTAACTTGATTAACCTCGAAACTCGCGTGGATGCCTTGATTACTAAGCGATAGGTTGCTAATACATGCATCGATCATTTCGTATTACGCTATGTTGTGAAAAAACTTGGATGTTTTTCTAGTCTCTACCACGATTTTGTATGTAAAACAACGAGATTGTTTAACAATTCTTCAATTTTTTATTAACTTGATGAATTTGAAAAAACATGAACTAGGAACAAGTTTTTAAAGGCCTAAAACTAATTCTAAACTTATGAGAGAAGATCTAATCTTAAGAGAAATATAATGTAACTTAAGGAAACTAAATATTCTATGCATCTTATTCTAGAAATCTCAATCACAAATAAACTCCTAAACAATCTTGGAAAACCAATAAACATCTAAATAAGTCCTAAATTCGGCTAGGTCCATTAGAGAAGCTTTCTGTGCTAGATGGTTCTTGGTCCTATCCTAGTACGGCTTCCCCGGGTCGTCTCGCACATAGTGCTGCGGGTCTTGGTAGTGACCCGAGCCTCTCTTTTGCGTGCACTTTGGGCCCAATCATGGGTATTTGAAGGTGCGGAACCCAGATTCACATCACTCTGCCTTGACGACCCGCCGACTGCCTCGCCTCACCTCCGACACGCCGACTGCCTCGCCTCACCTCCGACACAAAGGCTTTGCCACTCGCCTCAACGCCCTGCCTCCGACTCCACTTTCAGATTCCAATCTATTGGTAATTATTATATTTTTAAAAGAATAAAAATGATTCATGTATTAGTAATCTAACTATTGTGTTGAAGAGTCATACTAAAATTCGGTAAGGCCCTTTTCTAAGTGTAAGTGTGGGGATCCAAAGGTTAGAGATTATTTGGTGTTTCCGTTGTATAGGTCCTTGTTTTGGTTTATTTTGGGTAAGACTGCCTCTTTCGCATTCCTCTTTTTCTTGTCATTTTTACATATGTTCTTTCTCTTAGAAAAAGAATTAGTGACACATAAAGATTATATTCATTGGATATTATAGTTGTAAACTTGGGCATTCACTTTATGATCAGTTCGTGTCTTCTGTTACATAGTTTGGATAAAACTGTGAATCCTTCTTTCTCCTTTTTTTTGATCGGTAAATAAATTTTATAGATCAAAATTGATTTTACATCGACCGTCTCGCGACACACAAGAGCAAAGTGGGTAACCACGATTCGGTCCCTCATTCGCTAATCAAAATGATGAGCGGCAAACCACAGCTCGGTTGCTCAACTCAAAGTAAAGTGGCACCGTAAATCAAACCGTCATGGGACGCGGAAGCCATTTTCGAGGGATTTTCTCTCTCTATGTCGGCAAGCACATTCGGGTACAAAGCGAAAATACTCCGGTAGACGTGGGTTTGAATTTTCGGATAATGAGCTCTGTTTGTCCCATTTTGTTGTGTTTTTCGTTGTCTTTTTGCCGTTCTTTTTCCCCCGTATTGAGTCGTTTAGGTGGTTTTAGGATATTTTTGTCATTTATTATGTGTTTTGCGTTCATTTGAGTGTTGCGGTGTTTTCTGTTTGTTTTCCGGTCTTTTTCTGTTCTCTTTTCGTTTTTGGTGTGTAGTTTGGAGACCTCGGGAGAACAGGTTATCGAGAATCTTTTGGAGAAGCTGACACCATTAGAAAGAGGGGCTCATTAGCGACGCATAGGAAAAAGTGGAATTGAATTTCGATACCGACGAGCCCGAACGAGCCCAAACCGTGAAGTCATGCATAGATGCCGAGGGCCTTAGCGCCGCTAAGGCCTGTGTGGTTAGCGGGGTTTTGGCAGCTAAGCGGGACAGAGGAAACCAGCTAAGAAGGCTTAGCGCCGCTAACCCCTTAGCGGCGCTAAGGTCTGTTTTGTAACAGACGCGATTTCTGCGGATTTTCGAAGGGGAAGCTTAATAGATCGAACCCAAGACCCCCAAACTCATTTTTTCTTCATCTTTTTCACCATAGACGAGAGGAGAGGAGGTTGCTCGATGGGGGAGGAACCCTAGCTCCAAAAATTGACTCCTCCCTCCATTGTTCTTCCTCCTTCTTCTTCTCTTCCTCTCTTCTTCTCTTCTCTTCACCCTTCTTTTCCATTTTTTTTCTTCTTGTTATGATTAGGGATTAAGCTTGTATTTGGAATTCAACACTTGAACTTGGGATTAATTGTAAGTTTTTCTCTTTTTATTCAATTCCTGAAAATGGTTGATTTGGAGAGAATGATTGATTGTGTTGAATCGATTTTACGTGCTGAATCTGATTGCTAGGGATAGGGGATGATTGTTCTTGTTTAACATGCATTTGTCGGGCTTTGATTTGTTCATGCTTGTGTGGGTTGAATTGATTAGGAATTAATGAATTCATGCTTGATGTGTTGATATAATCGAAGAGTGACACTTCGATCTTGCTATTGGAAATAATTGTATGTTAATTAGTCGAGTTAGGGATTCATTGATTTTATGTGATTAGTTGATTAAGTATTTTCTAATTGAATTAGCGACTTTTAGAACCGAAAGGGGAGAAGTCGTAGATCTAGACTCGCATGAGGTAGATAATTTCGTAACTGAATAATCTATGTGTTTTAGATTGAAATATGAGCCTGTCGATGACCCGTCCCTTGTTACGAATAGTTATTGGGACTGGGATAAGTGGCATGTTTTGTATGCTTGAGCTTGTTCGTTTATGTTCAATCCTTGTCACGAAAAGTTATTGGGAGCGAACCGCTAGATGTTTAAGCGAGAGTGTCAATCTCGAATCGAACAATTGATTGCCCGTCTTTTCTAGAACTTGAATTAATTATCCCTGATTCCCTAGCTTCTCCATCTTTATTTCGTTTATATTTTTAGAAAGATTATTATTTTTATTTTGTTTCTTAGTTAATAATTCACCCAATCTGCTATCCGATTAGAGTGTTTAGAATTTATTTTCTTTTTATGTGTTGTTAATATCAAAGCTAAATTCCGAACCGCTTTCCTCGTGAGATCGACCGGAGGAATGAATCTTTTGATTCGGTACTCGGTAAAAATAACAATTTGTGCTACAACAAGCTCTGGAGATTGTACCTCATTCTCAAAAATCTTCATATTCCGAGCATTCCAAAGGAATTACACCGTGGATGCGAGCCCCGCTTTTATTGCTTTTGTTCTCCAACCGGAGCCTTGGGATTATTTTCTTAATCCACTTCAATGCACTCTTTAGTGTAGAGAGTTGTCTCCTCAATCCTAGCCATTGCCGGATGCCTAGCCAAACTTGAGCCGAAGGGGGCAAGCGAAAAAGAGATGATCCTTTGACTCGAAAGCTTCCCCACATAAGGCACAAGTAGGGTCTATATCAAGAAAGCCGAGTCTATCTTTGGTCCAGAGCTTCCCAAGCGTTGCAAGCCAAAGGATGAAGGCGTGTTTGGGGGTATTGGCGGGCCCCCATATCACACCCTTCCAAGGAACGGGGGTGCCTTGGGGTCGGAAGAATTCGTATATGCATGAGGGCCCCTTGGAGTGAGATTTGGATTCCCAAAGGCTAAGGGCGGTCTCGACGGCTTGCGTGCTACCCAATTTTCCCACAATTAGGTTCCAGATGTCATAGAGGTTTTTGAAAAGTGGGGAGTCGTTCTTGTGGATGGTCCATTGCCATATGGATTATTGCTTTAAGTAAACGTGATGCACCCAACGGTACCACAAGGTGTCTTTTCTTAGCTTGAATATTCCATAATGTTCGTGCTAGCAAGGTTTGGTTCCATGCTTTGAGGTCCCGAAGGCCTAAGCGTCCCTCCGAACGTGGAAGAGTGATGGTGTGCCAAGCCACCGGTGCCATCTTTGAGCCCTAAAGGAAGCGACGACATCGTTGGATGATAAGCAAACGGACTGTCGACGGAAGAGGGAAGATAGACATCCAAAAGCATTCCACCCCTTGGAGGACCGATCTAATGAGCTCCACTCAACCCGCATATGAAAGGGAGGAAACGTTCCATCCATTGATGTATTTCGAGATTTGATTTATGAGTGTGTCAAATTGCCCAACGGTGACTCTTTCCGCCTGAGCGGGATACCGAGGTACCGGAAAGGCATAGACCCCGGCCGGAGGTTAGTGTCCCGAAGAATCTCCGAATGCTCCAATTGGCCAACCCCCGCCATATAGATGTTAGATTTTAGAACATTCATTTATAAGCCCGATTTAGCACCAAAGTCTCTCAAGCAATCCATTAAGATTTTAATAGAACGAGGGTCACCCCTTGAAAGGAGCATTAAATCATCCGCAAAGGCAAGGTGAGTGATTTTAAGAAACTTACATTTCGGGTGATAGTTGAAGCCCGACCCGATAGCCGTGCTCCGGTTCATGAGTCTCGAGAGTTACTCCAAGCAAATGACGAAGAGATAGGGCGAGAGCAGATCTCCTTGTCTCAACCCCTTAGCACCTTTGAAGTGGCCAAAAAGCGAACCATTTAAAGAGATTGAGTATGAAGACGTGGTGACACTCTCCATGATCCAATTAATAAAGGTTCTCGGAAATCCAAGTCCATGAAGAACTTGCCTCAAGAAAGCCCAAGAGATAGAATCGAAAGCCTTACGAAGGTCAATCTTGATAGTGCACCTCGGGGAGATCCTCTTTCGCATGTATTGCTGGAGTAATTCTTGCATGAGGTGAATATTGTCGGACATGTTCCTACCCCTCACAAATGCGGCTTCAGCTCCATCAATGATTGTGCCAAGTACGGAGCTAACACGTTGGGCAACGATTTTCGAGCAAATTTTGTAAGTGGTGTTGCAACACGCAATCGGTCGGAAATCCGAGACTTGGGACGCATGGGGGCCTTTTCGAACCATAACTAGTGTAGTATGGTTCCATTGCTTGAGAAGGCATCCATTTATAAAGAATTCTTGCACGGCCAAGGTGAGGTCCTTCCCAACAATGTCCCAACTTTTCCGAAAAAATTTGAGGTGTACCCGTCCGGGCCGGGGGCTTTGCCGCTTTCGATGTCTTCGAGCGCGGCTATGATTTCATTTTCGGACACCAGGGCAAGGAGGGCGTGATGGTGCTCATGTGAGATTAGTGGGCCATACCGGAAGATCTCGGGATCGATGTCCTCGGTCGGGGTCTCATTACCAAGGAGTCTTTCGAAATGGTTGACAAACTCCTTGGACACCTCGTCAAGAGATGTGGTCGGACTCTCATTTTCTCTCGTTATGGAGGCAATGAAATTTCCTTTGGCATTTCTTTTTACAAGGGCATGGTAAAACCCCGTATATTTGTCGCCCTTGATTTGGAAATGACACTTCGCTTTTTGTTGGAAGAAGTGCTTCTCCGCTTTGGCTAGATTAATGGATTTGAGGCGGAGAGTGGGTATCGAAGCCTTTACCTCTAAGTCATCGGGGTTGTCGTGGAGTTATTCTTGTGCTAACTTGAGAGCTAGTTTCGCATTGTTGGCCCGAAGGGAGATTTGGGAAAAGTGCTTGGCATTGAGCTCGGAGAGCTCGGACTTCAAGGCTTTTAGGCGACCGGAGAGCTTGCATTGTTCCATTCCCCGGATATTATGGTTCCAAGCTTGTCGGACCCTCTGTTTGAAGTCGTTGTGCTCGACCCACATATTGAAGAAGCGCCAAGGTGACCCCTTCCTCCTAGTGTGCTCAAATAAAGAGACAACACAAGGAGAGTGGTCGGAGATGCCCGGGGCAAGGAATGAAGCTTGGCAATAAAGATCCTCTTGGAGCCAAAGGTTGTCCACCATGGCTCGGTCAAGCTTGGACCAAATGGAGTTGTTCGTCCATGTGTGGAAGAAGCCGGTGGAGGGGGCATCCACTATGTTGTGAGTGTCACAAAATGCGCCGAAGTCCATGGTGTCCAGGTTAGAGACGGGCGCCCCATTGATTCTTTCCTCCGTCCGGAGTATCGTGTTAAAGTCTCCCATGAGTAGCCATGGTAAGTTCACTTGCGTCTTGGAGCTTGCAAGGTCCCGCCATAGTTGCTTGCGATCTCCTCTACTATGGAGGCCATAAACAAAGCTAACACAGAACTTGTAGTTGCTAACCTTGTTTATGAGCGTGGCCGAGATGGATTGGGTGAAGGTGTTTTGAATTGATACCTCCACTTTGTCCGAGTTCCAAAGAATGGCAATGCGTCCGTGCCTAGCGACTCCAAAATTTTCGCAAAATAACCATCCCCGAAGATGGTTGTGCACAAAACGGGATAGACGGTGGTGATCCGTCTTCGTCTCAATAAGTCCCAATATATCAATATTATTATTTCGAATGAGGCTAACCACCTCATCTTGCTTTAGGAGTGCATTGAAGCCCCTAATGTTCCAAGCGGCGATTATCATTGCTTGGAGGAGGGGGGATGAGCCCCCTTCTTCAATAAGATATTTTTTGTCGGCTCTCTTCTCATATGGATGATGTCTTTCATCCTCAAATATGATCTCGGTCCCGATTGGGTTGACCCTCCACCTCGTTTCGAGGTTTTGTTTTTCTTTGTCACCACTTGGAATGGTAGCTCCTCCACGTTTGGTTGGTTGGTATGTTCAAGCTCCATGTCCTCTTCAACCACACATTCTCTTTCACATAGAGGCTTTTTGCCTTCGGCTTTCTCTAGATTCATCATCTCCCGGTTAGAGGTCTCTTCAATGTCCACTATCCCCTCCTTGTTCATTATGGAAGTTGGTTGGCCATTAGAGTAGGATTCCGAAGTAGTGTCAATCACCTTGGAAATGGGTTGCTTTGTCTCCAAGGGGGCTTTAGAGGTTTGATGCTCTTTGGTGGAGGTTTCCGGTACAATGTTGGTGGTCTCCATAGGTGCTTTTGTCTCCTTCGGGCCTTTTGTCTCTAGCCCCTTTGTAGCAATTTGGTTATTCTCCATAGGTGCCTTTGAGTTGTCCTTGCCCCGGGTTGGTTTGGAAACTTGGGACTTATTCCCCTTGGGCTCCTCCGGATAGATATGGCATTTTTTCGAGGAGTGTCCAATTTGCTTGCAACTATGGCAAAAAGGAGGCACATATTCATAGATTACCACTTGGAAGAAGCTTTCCCCGTCATAAGTTTCAACTTCGACTTCATGTTGTAGCTCTTGGGAGATGTCTAGCTCAACAAGGACCCGTGCAAAGTTACAGCTCCCCTTGGACTCGGTGAGTTTGTCCGTTGAGATGGGCTTGCCTATGTTCGAGGCGATTTTCCCTATGGCATTCGCATTCCAACATTCAAGGGGTAAGTAAGGAAAAATTCACCAAAAGGGGGACAATTTTGGTATCATCTCCAAAACGGAACCATTTGGGGAGGGTCTTTAGCATTAGACTTATCCTATAGATGGTGTATGGACCCCCTTCAAGAACGCTATCACGGTCCTCCTTTGTTGCAAATTTGAACATAATCCACCCGTTGACATCGGAGATGTATTCGTATTTGACTTTCCAAGAGTTGCATATAGTAAACAACGCCTCCTTCCCGGGATGTCTATGGGTTAAATAGCCCACAAGACAATATCCCAAGTCATTTGGACATCATCGATATCCTTTTTTTCCAAACGGACTTTGCCCTCTGATGGTTTGGTGTAGTTGAGTTTGAGGCCATTGGAAGGCTTACAGTTATTCGCAAACAACTCGTTGAATGGACGTTTGCGCCGGCTTTTCTTGTTTCCTTCATTTTGCTCCTTATTTGACTTCTCCAAATGTGCAGATTTTCTCTGTGGCATTTCGTCGAGCACATTGCGGGCAGGTTTCGTGGACTGATTTGTTGCCTCAATTTGTTTCTCCCCTTGTTCCACCTGTTTCGCAGCAGCAAACCCTTCATGTTCTCGTCATTTGACCCATTAGCATCGTCATTTACCACATTAACACTCATTTTATTCGCATTACAAGCATCATCCATGGAGTGGTTTTCATTTTCGTTTGAGGCCGCTACGGATGAGTTATTGGTGGTAGGCGAGATCATTTATTCTTCCATCTCATTAGCATGGTCTAGGACTTCACGATCATAGGTATTTTCAAGCACCAAACATCGGTATAATATCTTCTTCCTTGACTTGGTCATTTGTACCTTTTAGTTCTGGCAGTTCTTGTCTCAGCCAAACGCTATAAAACATTGTATTATTCGTGAAGCATGTTGTGCGTTTTATTCTGTTTCATTTAAGAGCTTTCACTTATATCTCATGTATATGGTGCTTGGAACTTGTCTTACAGAAGGGGTGATTCTTTCTTTCTCCTCTTGCTTTGTCTTATATGTGCCAATATTTTTCTTGTTTCACTTTTCAGAATCTTGCAAATTTAGTAGGCGGTTTTTGCTTAAAGTAGACACATGTTTTTGTGTTTATTTACTTGATTTGGTTGATCTGGGTTTGGTACGAAGTATATATTCAACTGCAATAGTCTAAGATAGAATACCATAATTAGGTGTAATTTTGAAACCTTTTTGTTAAACCTTTTTTTTTTTTCTTTGTTGGTCCATTTGCGCAAATACTTAGGTGCGCCCTGGCACACCTAGCAAGGTGTGCCAAGGTTTTTTTAAAATGAACATGTGTAAACATGTTTGCACATGTTCACTTTATAACATAACATGTTCATTTTAAATTGTCTTGACACACCTTGTTAGGTGTGCCCGGATGTACGGTAGTAGCACTGGTCCATTGGTGTTCCTTTAATGAGGGTCCTCATCATAGATGGGATGGATCACAAGAGGTCCAGGGGGCCGGGCCCCTTAATTTTTATATATTTTTATTTTAAAATCATTATATATATGTACATATTAGAATAAAACACTATAAAATATGAATAAAAATGCAAAATATATTTATAGTATAAAAAAAAGCTTTCTTCCACGCTTAATTATTTTCTCTCCCAACCCTAACCCGTTTTTTCGTTCGAAGCTCCGACTGCCTGCGACGTGCCTTCCCCGGCAGTTGGCCGGTCCCTTCGTCGGACGGATGGCTTGTAACTGTGTACCCTCGCCTCAATTTTACGCTTCTCCAAGCTTCTTGCGTGGATGGTGGATTTCTTTTGCCTGTCGGTCAAACTCATCGTCTCTCGATCGCCGGTGGTGGTCTCGGTTGTTGGTCCTCTGAATCGCGTCGATGGTGGTTGGCCCGATGGTTGGCTGCATCTCTGCTCGGTCGCTGGTGGCGAGCTCGGCTGTTGTGCATCTGGATCGCAGTGGGTTGCTGCGAGGTGGTGCATGGTCGGGGTTTGGTGTGACCCTGGTTGCTCGGCTCGTCTGAGTCGCGACAGCCATGGCTGAGGTGGGTCGATTCGAGCCCCCTTATGTCCCTTATCTGCTAGTGTTGTGGTGTGGGATGTCCGGCAGGCCCGGATCAAGGCCAGTGGTGTTGGTTGGGTTCCAAAAAGCTGGTGTGTGTGGGGGGGTGGTCGATGCTCCTCCGGCTATTGGTCGACTTCACTTCTTGGAGTTGTGCGGAGTCTCGGGTTTCGGCTTCAACTAGGCGTTTCGGTAGTTTCAAGAGCAGATTCCTAAACTGTGGTTCAGTCTCTGGGGGTGATTGTTTGTGATTCTGCTGGTCCATTGTTGTTTGTAGTGTTTTTTGATAGTTTGTAACCGAGTTACCCGGACTCGAGTCGTTCTCAAAGGAAGGCTATTTGGACAGAGATTCAAGCAACGATCGACTCGCACAAGAAAAGAAAATAAAATTCTAAACACTCTACTCGCAAGTTGGGAATTGTTTAAAGCTAAAGATTGCAATTTAAACTAAACGAAAGCAAGATTCAAATTATATCGCAAGCAAGACCTCAATTTGCAAGAAAAAAGAAATAAAAAGAAAACAAACAAGGTACTCCTAGACCCGAGATGGAAAGAAGACACTCATAGGTTCGGGAACATGCAATCGAGCAATCGTCACTCGTGATCAATTAATCTCTCAATCAATTCTCACTCACGCAATCAATAACAATATCATATAATCTCTAGCCTACGAGGATGATAGCATAATCGACTCATGGACGGCCAATCTAACCCTAGAATAAATCCAATAAGTAAAGATAAGCAAGACTTACGAAATCATCAATCTTAAATGAAGTCTCCAAGTCTCTAGTGCATCCACGAGAAGAAATAAGCCAAAAAGTTATAATCTTGATGGAGAAATATTACAATAAAAATATGGACTTGGAGCCCTTAAAGAGAGAAAGAAAACTAGAGAGAGAAGAGAGCAAAAATTAAAAAGGAAAATTTAGCAAAATGAGTAATTCTTCCAAAAAATACAAAGCAAGATGTCTATTTATAGCTACACCACAAACACACACTAAAAACATGCACATTAAGTATAACACTCTCGAGCTCTCC
>CACSLK010009714.1:8081805-8092791 GCA_902706635.1 Striga hermonthica
TAACAAGTCGGTATTGCCAAGCAGGTCGGCACGAGCTCTTCTCAATAATTTTCACACTTAGCCATAATTCAACCCAAATTTCATCAGAATCTCGGCTCCGAGTCCCATTTTCTTCTCCAAAATATCGTGTGTCATGTGGCTTGTGAGCTATTTATTCTCGAAAGAAAGCAAAAAAGCAAGGAAATGCAATAACCGTGGGTTGCCTCCCACAAAGCACTCAATTTAATGTCTTGAGCTCGACATTTCCAACAAAAATCAACCGGGATCCAAGAAAAAATGCCGATCATGCCACGCCTTTGTATTTTCCAAGAGTAGACGAGTCGGTAGCACCAAACAAAGGCGGGCCAAATAAACTCTCGTGGCCGAATTCTTGTGAAACCGAGCACGGATATCAACAACCACCAAGAGAAGAGAGAAATTCTTATGAACCGAGGCCCCACACTCGACCTCCGAAAATATAAAAATATTCGTGGAGCACGTCAAATCAATCTCGGGCATCGTTTGCTCTATTCCGAACGTGTACTCATCAAGCTCAAGCATCGGGAGCACGGGCGTAGGCACACAAAACTCCTCCAAATGGTCACGATCCTCAATAATACGAAACGACGACCCAAAGGACATGGCAACCACGTCATACTCAACATCACAAGTCGACTCATCAATCAACTCACACCTCGGGTCAACAACATCACATAATAGCTCGGAATCCTCCTCAACAACATCCACAACATCATGAACTACTACATCTTCCACTTCAATATCATCCTCCCGAGCACTATCAACATCGCTAAACACAATCGAATCCTCCAATAAATTTTCTCTCAACCCATCCACCATGTCAACACCTGAATCCATGCTCTCATCCTCAATAATCGAATCAAAGCTCATAGCACCATCAACGAAAGAGAAATTTGACGTACCTTTCGTAGATAGCAAGTCCGAGTCGTCAAGAAGAGGAATTTCTTTGACAATCAAATCGTCGATGTCCTCACTCGTGTCGAGAGATTGTGTTCCATCATAAACGAGAGTGAGGCCCACCTCTTTCAAGGAGGCAAACCTATCCACCATAGCTCGAAACTCGCCTTCTAACCGGGTGCTCTCTCGAATAACCCTCGCCGATAGAGAACAATATCTACCGAGCGGAATGTGAGATGCATCCAAATCAAGGAAAGAGACCACGGTAGAGTCGAACTTCGTGAGTGTGAGTTGAAGAACGGATGGAATGGGAATGCACTTCAAACTATGAAACTCCTCAACGATCGACATAAGGCTCGCGAGTGCCTCTTGAGTGCCCATCAAAACCTCTTGGTGACGTTCGAAAGGCTCAACCGTGGTTGGAAATGAAGCTTCGGAGCTCAATGTGCAAGGTTGGCCAACCGATGGGTGCTCCAATGGTAGAGAGGGTGTAGCAAGGGACTCGGTATCATCTTTTTCGGGCATGGGAGCCATTGAAGCACGAAGGGATCGATTGCACTCCTCTAAGTGCTCCATAATCTCGGCTATATTGACTCGGAAAGATTCTTGAGTCGGCTCGGGTGGAGATGTCGCATCATAAGAATCGGGAGGCGGTGGATAATAGTGAGGCGTCTCGTCGTGACCCGGAGAGTAATAACCAAAATTGGCATGAGATGTCGGTAAAAAGTAGCTCGGGTACAGATAAGGCGGCCCTCCATACGAATACATCTCCTCATGATAATTGTCGGGGCATCCACGAGATGAGCTACCGGCATAAGCATAGCCATACGGATCCATCGGTGCTCTTCAAGCGAAATACCTCACACAAGAACAACAAAACAACCAAGGCACACGAGGCAAAGGAAAGAAAACACGAAAAGCAACTAACAAGACATGATATGTACACGAACACACAAAGCAAAAAGCAAGAGAAATCGAAAAACAAAGCAATAATCAAGAGAAACACGCAAAACAAGCAAAGAGCACAAAAAAGGAAGAGAAACACGACAACAAACAACAACTAGATAGTAAACTTGGCGTCCTACTCGCTTTCCCCGGCAACGGCGCCATTTTGTTGAGTAGATTTTTGGGTATTGGTAACCGAGTTACCCGGCCTCGGGTCGTTCTCAAAGGAAGGCTATTCGGAGCTTCGGTTACTACCTAGTCGTCAAAGTCACACAAACGAAAACATCCTAAACATGCTAATCGCTTGAATTGAGGGTTGATTTAAGCTAAACTAATTTACGAAATTGAAATCGAAAGCAAGTAAAGCACGCAAGAAGATTAGAGAGATCAAGGGGGAAAGAGAGATTTTGGTTCACCGGAGTCATCATGATCAAAAGCACGCAAAAATCCCACCATTGCCATATTCGCTAAAAACCCTAGGAAGTCAAATCAAACTCTAGCATGAATTGAGCAAGAATTCAACTCCTACCACACTTAGTCAAACATTCATGATCCAAAGCAACAATCTTTTCTTCCAAAATCTCAAGCACAATATCAATTTATCAAAGCAAGAAAGATATACGAGGTAATGGGGCTTAAGACTAAGTTACCCACTCCAACATGCACTCGGGAGAAGAAACAGAATCAAAAGCTTGAAATTTTGCTCAAAACAATGTCGCCGGAAGTTCGCCGGAAAACTTGATTCATAAAGCTCCAAACCAAAATATAAAAAAGGAAAAAGAGAAAATAGAGAGGATTTTCCCAACTTAAAAGTTAGGAAATGAGGTTTTTTTTAAAAAAATACAAAGCACAATGTCTATTTATAGCTACACCACAAACACACAGTAAAAACACACACATTTAATGAAATTATGAAATTCGCAGGTCTCGAAACGGAGTTCGCAGCGAGTTTTGGAGTGAAAATCAACTGGAAAGGCGCTTTCGCGGCTCGCCAAAGCAATTTCGCAGCGAGTTTGGGCATGGTGTGCTGTGAGGTGCATTTGGCAGCTCGCGAACTTGAGTTCGCTGCGAGTGTGCGGCATGGGGCTGCTGGGGCGCGGCATTTGGCAACTAGCGAATCGGAGTTCGCTGCGAGTGGCGCTAGGATCCCTTGGAGCTGCGTCTGGCGGGTAGCGAACGACATTTCGCAGCGAGTGCCCAGGGCTATGTGCATGTGCGTGGTTTCGCTGGTCGCCAAAAGGAAGCCGCTGCGAGTGCTTGGGTTGGTGATTTGTCTCGAAATTGGCCCGTGATGGCTCGAGTGGTTCGTAAATGATCCGGATGGCTCGACAATGGCACCAAAATGGCACGTCTTCCCAAAATTGTAAATTGGACCTAAAAACACACCAAAAGAGACGCAAAAATACGGCAAAATACAAGAACACATAACGAAAACAAAAACACATCAAACACGACAAAATGGACCGATTGACTCAAAACCGAACCTAAAAATGACTCGACTAACCACATAAAACACAGGAAAATAAGCACAAAAACATAACAAACATAAACAACTCCAACAACAACCTAGCTAACAAAATAACATAACAATACTTAACTGTAAAAAAAAATTGGTTTTGTACCGATTTAACGATTCTATTTTTCGTAAGTAGAAGACTTAGGAATTCTCAAAACCTTTTTAAGGTGAATGAGAAATTAATTCTAAGTGTTATATTTAACTAATTGAGTTTAAATAACTCAAAGGTTGTAGGGTTCACAAATATTATGATTTAACAAATGTTTGGACAAACTAAACGAGTCATAATTATGCATTATGTATGCTAGAATTTTATAAGGACTCGTTGAGGACAAGTAGGAAAAAACGGCTACAATTCTATTTCTCCTCGATTCCGAGTCCGTATGAGCCCGTACGAGCCCGTGGCGCATGAGCGCGCAACTGGTTGCGGAAATCAAAGGGTCGCAACCTTTGGTGACCATCAGGTATCTTTTGGCCACTAGATGCATTCGTTCTCGTTCGAACACGTCCCAAAAGGTGTCTTTTGACACTTAAACCTCTTGGAAGTGTCTCCCTACATCTATAAATACTCACAAACATGAAATAATTAAAGACATCAAATTATTCCATAATCTTTGCATCCTTTTTATAAAGTTCATATTTCATCTTGTGTTCTTTGTGTTCTTTCCTATCTTGAGATTTCTGAAACTTTAGTATTGTTCGTCGAAGGCTTGTGTATTTGAGTTACCACTATACACAAATCCAAAGTCGTTGTATCTTGGAGGCGCTAGCCGTGAACCATGGGTAATATACGGGACTATTTCATCTTAAGGAGAGCGTATCTTACGTGCCTCGACTTTGTTCGTTTTACCAAAATTCATTCCGTTTTCTTAAAGCCATTTTCTTGAAATTCACATACCAAACACAAATTACACTATCAAAACATGAAGATGAACACCACAGAAAGCCACAAAATCTCTCATACCTCATCATCCTCAACAAACCTCACAACAAAACAAACCAATCCTACTCGACAGCAGATAAAACATCTAACTCCTGCCAATCTCTCACAACATTTGTCACCACCACAACTTCAGTCACCCAAGACATTTCAATCACCCATAAATTGCGTGTTTTCATAGCCACCAAAGTATATACACGAATAATTGAATTCTTTCTTGAAAGATTTCTTGTACTTTCCCTGAAGACACTGTAAACCACAAGTCCGCAAAAACTACCTCACTCTACCAGATTGTTTTCCCATTTAACAGGTGACAGCTTCCATACAAGCTTGGCTCTCTCACATAAAAAGAAACGATGCTCCACCGATTCTTGAGTCTGACCACACATTTGAAAAATTGTTTCTTCTTCCAGCCACATTCGATAAAGATTATCTCCCGTCGATAGTATATTCTTTAAACTTTTCCACAAAAAATGCTTTAGCTTCTGCCTGATCTTCAATCCCCATAGAACTTTCCACATCTTCTTGTTCTTTCCCAGCCCCAAATCTTATAAGAGACATATTAACTTACGCTTAGGAGCATGCATCAATTACAAAAGGTCTAGATTATAACTGTAATCAGTAAATCTTACAATCTTATCCTTCCGCGGTCCGTTCAATACTTGTCATAAGTACTAGTGTAATCCATCAGTCAAAGACCAACTTAATCAATATTACAGTCCTTTTTCAACATGAGTCTCAATGCATGTCTAGACTATGAGCAAATATTTATCTTACAAGGAACCGATATATGATGTTTTTGTTCGACGCATCAAATCATACTATCTACAATGTAAGATAATTGGTATGATTGCATAAATAAATAAACTGCAAGCATAAATATTTTGACTAAAACATGATTACCAGATCAAAATGGTATTGTCAATATCTGAAAGTCAAATTTTTATAACATATCCTAACATTATGGGTAGACATGTCAAAACGGGCAGGAGGGGTGGACTGGCCCAAAGCCCGCCAAAAATCCGTTGTTTGGTGGGACAGGGCGGCCAGGCCGCCATACTGGCGCGCCTTCAAATGGCCAGCTCGGCCCACCCCGTCACGGGCCACGACCACAAAAAAAAAAAAATAATAATAATAAAATGAAATAAAATAAAAAAAAAAATAATTGGGCTTGGAGCTCTCGCAGAGCCCACTTCTTTTCCTCCCACTTTTTCTCTCTCAGCCCACTTTATTTTTCCTTTCCCTTTCCTCTCTCTTATGTTTTCTTCCCCATTTCCATTTTCCTCCTGCAACCCTTTCCTCTTCTTTTACTTTCTCTCTCTATCCTCCTCTCTCTTTTTTCCCCTTCATTTCCCACCACGCACTCCCGCAACCCCTTTTCTCTTTTGTATCTCTATTTCTCTTTTGTTATTTTTCTAGCTCATTTCTCGATTCCAGCGCCAAAAAAATGAAGTTTCTCTCTCTATGTTTTACTTATCAAAATTGTCTCAACTGCCAGATCCGGCCGAGGACGGCGACAAGTAGCGGCGAGTGCAGGGCGTCGAGTGGAGGCAGTGTAGTTGATTGTTTATTGTTTATGAAAATGCAGAATTTGGGATTGATTTTTGCTGGGTCTCATTTTAATTAATTATCATTTACCTATTTATTACTTTAGCCCGCGGCCCGCTCAGCCCGACCCGCCAAACTCCACAGCCCGCGCGGGCTACAAAAACTCTTTCTCGGCCCACTCTTTTGGCGGGGGACTTGAGCTCGTTTTGACATGTCTAATTATTGATATAATTGTGGGTCAAACACACTCTGCTCATTCTCAAATAATATTAAACGTTACTATATTAATATTATTGAACTCCTCATTTAGCGGTTGAATTATAAATAATTCGATCTCGACTAATTGCTCGAATTATCTCTTAATGTTTAAGATCTAACATCCTTTGCTTAAATTATTTACTAATAATTTAATTAACTGACATCTATTTCCAAACTAGTACCACACAGTTAATTTTTGTGTCGGAAACAAATTCCGCTTTTATGGCTTCACATAATAAACTTTCTTGAGCTCATTTCAAAGACGTCATCAGCCCGGCGGAGCAGGACACAGTACTGTAAATAATCTCTATAGAACACCAAGTATTCGACCCTTACCAAAATATAGAGTTTGTCGGCCTACCAGAATAAGCCTTACCCTTGGTAAATCAAATATTAAGCAAGTTCGGAAGACATATGTTTGTTTATATTATCTTATAGGTTAAGATAATGCAACAATTACTGAGTTCTAGATTATTTACTTGGTCAGTATTAAATAGTATTATCTTCCGCGGGACTGTCCAATAGATTTAAGTTGTACTAGTGTAATTCATAAAAAAGATCATTTTATTCAAAATCACACTATAGTCTTTCACGATAGTTAGTTCAATTCTATCTGGGTTGTGAACAATTAGTTTATATTCTACAAGACAACGATAATATGATCGTTCTGTTCAACACATCAAATCATATTGTATACAATGTAAAATAAAGAAACTATGTTCGCATAAATAAGTAAACTGCAAACATGCACCTGACTAAAACATGATCTTTATTCAAAGTGGTATTGTCAGAAACGGAAAGCCGAGCTTTTGCAGTATATCTGAAAATATTTATAAAACATCCCAAATGGTCATTGCATTGCTGAAGAACCTTTCATTAGACTTAATGTTTATAATATCTGAGAATATTTCTATGACAAGATACAAGATAAGATGAGGGTGGTTACAATTGACAGCATATTTTAGTTGACAAGAAGTTTCAGATTCACTCGTACGGATTAAATATATTATGCTACTTGATTATTCCTTAATGTCGATCAATAGTAATGGTGCGTATAGAACGAATATTTGTAAAGTGAATACAAAGGATGTGGTCAAGCATCTGCATGAGCTATGGTTTTAGAACAATCAAGTATATGAAAATAGTGTAGTTAGATAAGATAGTTGATCTAACGGTTAAAATACTCAATGGGATGATACTATAACGGGACCGTAGAATTTTCCATCTTTATATATTCATCTTGAAACCATAAATTACACGCATGAATCTTGACTAATCACAGATCACACCCTGGTTAAGATTACTTAAGACTAATTAATTAGTGAAAGATATTTTTATTTTGGCATTAGTTCGTTAGTTCGAACAAGCACCTGGAACTACAGAAAAAGGGAAGATCTTCAAATATTTTATTTCCTTAATTAAGTTTATTTTATATTTCATATATAAGATATTATGGGTCTTATTATGGTATTGTATTTTGTAGGAAATCGGATTTAAAAGAATTAAAGGGAGAAGAGGCGTGCTTGTAGAGAAGGTCATAGAGAGAGAAAAGAGGAGATTTACTTGCCAAAGATATGTCATTCCCATGGAAGGAAATCAAACTAAAAGTCCTATGTCTTGTAGAAGACTCCAACCCTAGGGAGTTCATATAAATACCCTAGTGCAAGCTCTTATTGCGGCTGCTGAGTTTGGAGATATTTTAGAGCAATTAATATTTGAGCTTCGCATTTCTATCTTTCTATTCAGTTGTACACAGTTCAGTACGAGAGTTCTTACAAACTCAAGGACTGAAGCTGTTTTGTTTTGGATTTCTTTGTTTCTTTAAACTATCTTTTACTTTTACACTTATGGAGTAAGTGTAGGATAAAAAAGTCCACGGGACGTGGCCGGAGAAATAGTTGATAGGATCTGAGTAGTGTTGGCTAGGCTTGAAGGGAGTTCGAGTCTTTGTAAGTCCAAGCTATGTTCATATTTGATCTATCAATGAAAGAGCTCTGAGGGGAAGTGGGATACTTCCCTGAAGAGTTTTTTAAATCTTCAGTTTTTTTCTTCCGCATTCATAAGTTCTTTATTTAGTTCGTACTACAAATAGCGCGCTCCGTGATATTATACTTTTCAGTTAGAACTAGACAATAATTATAAATTGCTTGTATTAAAACAATGAACAAACATTGATTAGTATAAAAATAGTTTTGAATACAAATATGCACTTTTATTAGTTTATGTTGTATAATAATTTAATACATGAATTGTATGTATATTTCACTCGTTAATAGTTGTCATTTTCGCTTTCTTGTTTATAATTAAAGATAATTGAAAGTGAATTCGGACGGGGCTTATCATACATCCTCGGGTATGGCTTCGACTGGAGGGTTGATTCGTGACACTCATTGGAAATGTTTAGGAGGTTTCATGAGAAATATCGGGATGTGCTCTATTATGGGGCGGAGTTATGAGGATTATTCCACGGTCTTAGAATGGCTTGGGATATGGGATATCGTCAGGTTAAAGCGGAAGTGGACAATGTGAACATCGTGAGTTTTGCGAATAATACAGATGATTTATGGGGTGTTCACTCTTGTTTGGTTCTTGGAATAAGAGAACTACTTAGTCAAGACTGGCGAGTCAAGATTTCTCATATGTTTCGAGAGGCGAATTTCGCGGCTGACTTTTTGGCGTCTCTGGCGACATCGACTCATATCGGTCTCCATCTTCTTTCAGCTCCAAAAGTAGTAGCAAAAAAGTAGGTAGAATTTAATGCAACCCATAAATAGTAAGTTTTATTATTTTTCTTATTTTTTTTTAAAAAAAAAAATGATTCAACATTAAATGCTACCTTAAATTTCGGGCTTTAGTTCATTTTATTATTTAAAAAATCTGGCTAAGATCTATTAAGTGTGCATGTTTTTATTTTTATTTTTTATTAGAAACAACAAACAATATTAATATATCGGTCTCTATACTTATAATCACAATTCAAAATATAACAAAAGTTTTAGAATCTCTGTATTTATATTTGTGCCTTTAAAAAAAATATTGAACGCTAAAAATATTCTTTAAATTGATAATCAATCAATTAATCTTAATTTTAAAAATTACTATATTTATTTTTTATTAATATTCATAAAATAAAAATTATTAATTCATCTTTAGATATATAGTTTATAATCTTAATATACTATATTAATATGAGTTATAAAATGTTTTTTATTTCATAAAATTAAATATATTTAAAGAAAATAAAGAAATTTATTTGGATCAATCGGGTGATTTAATTAGGGTACTGTTCAGGTTGATTGAATTACTTTTAGGTGATACTTAAAATAGTAAAATAAATAAATATATAAATAAATAAATAAATAAATAAATAAATTGACAACTTGGTTGGTCCAGGTGACTAAGTTATGTCTCAGTCTGACCAGACCAAATCGATTATTAAACCTAAATATAGATTTTATTATTGAAAATATTTGATTGTGTGAATGTGATGCAGTCCAAATTTCAAATAATCGTATTAACAATACTTTTATGACAACATGTTTAATAATTTATAAATATTTATATATCATTTTTTAGTATTTATGTGAATAAAATAATATTTTATTATAATTTTTATTAATGTACAGTAAATATAAGGTTTTCAGAACCGGATCGCCATCGAAACGATCAAGTTATTTTATTAAATCATTTGTGGTTTGTTCAAATTTTAATTTATAAACATTTATATATATATACATATATATTTAAATTAATTGATAAACAATTTATAAATCTCTATTTTATTTAAACATGTAGTTTTATTTAAAATAATTTTAAATGTGGCAAAATTTATATAGAAAATCATATCGATCCTACCAGCCAACTGATTGGTGTTGACGTATTCGATAGCAAATATTTTATTCAAGCGAACTCGACTGGATATAAACAGGTTCTCGGTCTATCCAGTCGGACTGTATCTAACCCAATTTAATTTAAAAATAATGGATAAATCATAATTAACGTTTTTTTTTTCATAATACAATCGTAATATTTTTCATTGCACGGGCCATGCACTATTTAACAACTTGAAACTTAAACATTGATAACGATATACCAAACAAGGCCTTAACCAAAACTTTACGACAGACCCGAAAAACTTGTGAGCACCAAAAGCATAGTGATCAATGTGAATCCTCAAAAAAAAAANNAAAAAAAACCAAAAAAGAAAAAAGAAAAAGTAAATGAGTAGTACTCCATCATGCAGACCCCATCCCTTAAACCTCAGTGCTATGAGATAATAAAGAATACTAATTATTTTCTGTGTACTGAGATCGAGAATCCATTGTGCAGAATCCATTGTAATGTAGGGAAGCGTACGAGTGGAACGATTCTACTTTTAACTTATTCAACAAGACAAGATCTCTTACTGAATTCTAACACTAATACTAAGAATAATAAATATTATCTTACCAATTAAATACTAAACATAAAAAGAGTAATAATAATAAAGATAAACGGAAATAATTATATAGGAAGATTCTACGGTCTTATTACGGAGCATTCTGTCGGGGTTTGTAACCGTTAGATCAACAATTCATGACGGTTACATGATGATCTAACGGTTACAAATCCCGACGGAATGATTGCGTATCGGAACTGTAGCATTTCCCTGATTTATATATCCTAAATCAATAATGCTAGACGATATCTCGTTTCCATCACATTAATTGCTTCTTCAATTCATTTACCACTTTTCTCTTACACAATTCAAAGATAATCAAGCGGAAAAGAAACAAGTAAAAAAAAAAAAGAATGTGGAGCTATATATGTATGGACTTTTGTTAAGTATCTTAACTCCACCTCCATTTCTTCACTTTTTTTTTTT
>CACSLK010009714.1:8096895-8139437 GCA_902706635.1 Striga hermonthica
AAAAAAAAAAAAAAAAAAATCATAAAACTAATAATTAATATATAGCTCAAAAAGTGAAATTAAAGATGGGAAGCACTATCATCAGTGTCTACACGTAATAAACAAAACAATAATTTCCCAGTACTCATATATACACACGAACACCGCATAAGATGGAGGGCCCAAGCAGGAGGGCTAATTAGTCATACACAGCACAGCACACTTGAGAGATCCTTGTTTGTTTGTTTCCCAGTCCTCCCCTTATATATTCGTATCACCCAAATTCATTTCAAACCATCAGAGTTTCGAAAGCAGCAGCCTCCCTTTCTCCTCAGTCTCAACTGCAATATATACTATAGAAGAAAATAAATAAACAAATTAATTATATTTTTATTACAATTTTCGCCATGCCACTCTGTTCCGTGGCTCCGAAACCGGAAACCGACAACACTGAAGGTCAGGCCAATGGACTCGAGGACCACCAGCCCTCCTTTCTACAACGGAGCTTGCACCCCATAACCTTAAAGGTCTCGCTCCCTCTCTCTCTCCCCCTAAAAACACAAATGGACCAACATACGTAGTTATAATAGAAAATTTTGGACATTTGCCCATGTAGTCATAGTTTGTACTCCAGTGCATGAAATCCAGAGTTCACTCTCATCACACACACACTTTCTAATTATAATAATACGTTTCAGTTTGAAGAAGTCGTCTACAAAATAAGCTACAGTAGCAAAAGCGGCGGCCCCAAGCAGAAAACGATTCTCAACGGGATCTCGGGCATAGTCTACCCGGGCGAGCTCCTTGCCATGCTGGGCCCGTCCGGCAGCGGCAAGACCACCCTCCTCACGGCCCTCGGAGGACGCCTCAGCCTCTCCGGCAAGATCAGCTACAACGGGCGGCCCTTCTCGGGCCCTATCCGCCGCCGCACGGGCTTCGTATCCCAAGATGACGTCCTCTACCCCCACCTCACCGTCTTCGAGACCCTCCTCTTCACCGCCCTCCTCCGCCTCCCCCAGTCCCTCTCTCCCGACCACAAGGCCCGCCAGGCGGACCGCGTTGTGGCTGAGCTGGGCCTGACCCGGTGCCGCAACAGCGTGGTCGGGGGCCCGCTCCTGCGCGGGATCTCCGGCGGGGAGCGCAAGCGGGTGAGCATCGGGCAGGAGTTGCTGATCGACCCGAGCTTGCTGCTGCTGGACGAGCCAACGTCGGGCCTCGACTCGACCACGGCCCACCGGATACTGGCCACCATCAAGGGGCTGGCGGCGGGGGGGAGAACGGTTGTCACCACCATCCACCAGCCGTCGAGCAGGCTTTACCACATGTTCGACAAGCTCGTGCTGCTGTCCGAGGGCCGCCCGATCTACTACGGGACTGCGTCCACTGCGCTCGATTACTTCTCGTCCATTGGCTTCTCCGTGTCGGTCGCCGTCAACCCTGCCGACCTCTTGCTCGATCTCGCCAATGGTAAGATTGAAGAATAACGAGTTAATAATGATTTTCGAGAGAGATATCACTAGAGCAAAATTTGTGTCCGGCTAATCATTGAATGTTTTAATGGGGTTATTGTTATTCACCTATGGACCCAGCACTGGTATATGCTTTTGCAATCATGTGATGAGGGGTCACTAACACTAAATCTATCCCAATAATGAAAGCTAACACCCTGTGCTAATTATTAGTGTTAATGTGTAAAAAGTAAGCTTTTAAGACTTTTGAGAAGATGAAAAACGATTCTTTTAACAGTTCATCATAAAGTGAGTGAACATGCATATGTGATGCAGGAATTGGACCCGATTACGAGCATGGTACCGACCACAATGAAAACGTTCAAGACGTGACATCTGTGAGAGAAACTCTCATCTCTGCCTACGAAAAGAATATTTCTACGAGGCTGAAAAATGAGCTATGCGATTCAGATGTTACCAGTCACACCCAAGCAAAAGAGACCACCATAAGTAAGCGTGTGGACAAGCTACACTTACGAAAAAATATAATTTTGTTATGGACCCTCCTCTACTTGGACAATTAGGAAATTTTAGTCATCTAATAGTCACTTTTAATTTAATTAATTTAATATTGCTTTTATTTTTAACTAACTTCAATCATTAATTTCTATCTCACATCCACTTAGATGCTCAAACATTTGTAGCATTTAAGTATACTTAACTGCACAAAATCACTATAATCCAAGTTGTAAGTTTAAGAAAAAAAAAAAAAAAAAAAAGAGGAAGAAGAGAAGTTACCGCTCTTGATCAAAAGTAACAAATGGATATTTTCGGAATGGTGCAGGAAATGATGCGGAAACACAAAAATGGTGCACGACCTGGTGGCATCAATTCAAGATCCTCCTCATCCGGGGACTCAGAGAGCGAAGGTTCGAAGCCTTCAACAGGTTGAGAATCTATCAAGTCATAAGCGTCGCCATACTCGGGGGTCTACTCTGGTGGCAGACCCCATCCTCCCACATCGACGACCGCGTAAGCCTTTTTTCGAAACTCAGCTTAATTAATCCACAACGCATTCCAATACGAAGGCCTAAAAAAAATAATTTTCCCAACCATTAAAATGCAGATTGCCATGCTGTTCTTCTTCTCAGTCTTCTGGGGCTTCTACCCGATGTACAACGCCGTCTTCACCTTCCCCCAAGAGCGGGGCATGCTCATCAAGGAGCGCTCGTCCGGCATGTACCGCCTCTCATCCTACTTCCTGGCACGCACAGCTGGCGACCTCCCTATGGAGCTTGCCCTCCCCACCGCCTTCACCTGCATCTTCTACTGGATGGGCGGGCTGAGGCCCGACCCAATTGCCTTCATCCTCTCCTTGCTCGTCGTTCTCTTCAGCGTGCTTGTCTCACAGAGCCTTGGCCTCGCGTTCGGAGCCCTGCTAATGGACGTCAAGCAGGCTGCAACATTATCCTCGGTCACAACTGTCGTGTTTCTAATTGCCGGGGGTTACTACATAAGGCACATCCCGGTTTTCATCGCCTGGCTCAAGTATGTGAGCTACAGCTACTACTGTTACAGGCTACTTCTTGGGATTCAGTATGGTAAGGACGACTATTACGAGTGCGGGAAGGGGGTTTTCTGCCGAGTCTCAGATTACCCGCCCGTGAAGGCCGTGGGTCTCGACGGGCTGTGGGTGGACGTGTCGGTCATGATGGTGATGCTGTTCGGGTACCGGCTCATGGCGTACCTGGCTCTACGCCGCGTGAGATGAAGAATTAGGCAATAAATATATATATGAAAAAGAGAACTTAAGTTTTGGCGCAAGTTTGGTGTTTTTTGTTGACTGAGGAATAAAAGGGTCGTCTTAGTTTTTTAGGTGAAATTAGCCACCACCTGCATTTTTGGATCTGTATAGGGACCTCCAAAGCTTTTGTATGTCTTGGTACCATCCGGCGGTGGATATTAATCTCGTTCTCGTTTAAACTGAAATAAACAATTACTCTATGAGTTGATGCATTTTTTATTAGTCGATAAGTATTCAGATTGGCAAAAGACATGCCAACCTGAAATAGAGACAAACCAATGGACCAGATCACAACTAACTATTACAAGTCACCCGACGCTATTTCCTCAACAAATGAAGCACTGCAAAACCATGTTCTTGAATGCTGGGAGTAGTTATCAGAAGGGACCAAACAGAACATTCTAAACTGTCTTCATTAGTCAACATCTACCACTTTTGACTCGACACGATTCGCAGGGTGTTAGAGAAGATACTGAACAGTAACAGCACTCACAGAGGTTAAAATAACAGATAATCTGGTGAAAAAGATAAACAGGAACATTTGAATCAATGACTTATTAATGTGCTAAACATTATTAATTACTTACTGCAAATCCATTAACCACAAAAAGTGGGCTCACTCGTGCAGCTTAGATGATCCACTTAGCGCAACATAATGATCCCGAGGAATATATCACTTTAACATAAATCTTTTTTTTTTTTTTTTTTCCATTCAAAAACAATTTCAGTAGCACTAGAAAAGGGTGGGCATATTTTATACTGTGAATTGATGTCCTTTTCATTCATATTTCTGGTACATTGTGGTGCTGCTTGAGTTGGATGTATTCATATACGGTGGGCCTATGTATTCAATCCTGGTACACAACAAACTGCAAACCTTGTATAAACTGCAAACCTCTGAATAGTATGAAGTTCGCATGTCGTGAATTTCTCAAACACAGTAGCTCAAAGATATATACACATACAATAACCTGAACAGGAGATCGTTTGTACTCAAGATCCTCCAAGCCCGACAATTTTCGACCAACTACTAACAGTATCGATGAAGACAATGGGGCAAAAAACTACTAAAAAAATGGTGCCCCAATGAATAATAGAGTATGGATGCTTGTGCATGAGACAATTGCCGCCTTACCGAGTTAAGAAGGACGAAGAACTGCCTTTGCTCATGCTCCGAAATATCCATTCTCATTTAATTCTTGCTCGTCAGGTCCAAGCATCGACTTTATTTGCAGTTAGCCTACACATCAAGAGAGTTGAGAGGAGCCAAATGATGCTATGGGGAACGGAAGGAGAAGGGATGGGGGAGAATTTAGGGCTTGATTTGTTTATGAAATAATTTGTTCAAAATGAGTTATTTTGGTTAATTATAGTTAAATTTAAAAAGGTGGTATAGTTAGTTGTTGGTGGAATTTTAAGAATGTATTAAAATAATATTTAAAATAAAATAATTAAAATTGTTTTGATGTAAAAGTAAAAGATAAATGATTGGAAATGATAGGTAGTTAAATTATGTGAGTGGATGAATAGTGAATTAAAGTTGATGTGATGTGTAAGAATGATTGGTTTGTATATTTAATTATATGAATAATATTAAAGATAGTGGGGTTGAGTTAAAGTTGAGTTAGATTTTGAATTGAAATAAAAGTGAGTAAATTAACTTGTAAACAATCAAGCCTTAGAGAAGAACAAAATTGACTCGTGTCATTTTATTTGCAGTTAAATTTAATAAAAATACATTTAAAATCTTACTACTTTTTAGTATAATCATTTTAAACTATGGATTAATATGTAGATGACAACTAACAACTAATAGATTATTTCGGTTTAAATAAGTGAATTATTCAGTAGTTGTTTTAACTGCAGATCAGAAAGTTATATTACTAATCTTAACTTTTCGTCAACTAGTTGGGCATTCCCAGCTCTGGTTATCCATCTGTCCCCTTCGAAGGACCTCGTTTCAAAAAAAATACACCGCCTGGGGGCTTTACCAGGACTAACCAAAAAAAGTCATAAAGTCGGAAGTGATCTTAGAAATCAATCCTGACTATTAGATTATTTTGGTATTAAATAAGTGAATTATTCACTAATTATTCCTAAAAGATCATTTACCAAATTAAAGTAATGTCTGTAATGATAAAATATACTAGAGATTCACTTATTTTTGTCCTACCTATGGTTATAGTTGTTAAACATGCTAAAGGGTTTGAGATAAAAAAAAATCAAATTTAAATTAACTAGTAAGATGCAAATTTTACCCTAAGCCGGTGGGAATATATGAAAGATAGTTTTAGCAGTTGGAATCACAATTCTCTCGACGGAGAGCCTTAATTCTCTTGATGGAGAGCCTAATTCTCTCGACGGAGAGCTCAGATATGTTTCTTTTCTTCTACACTGTGGTCGCGATTAGCTGAGTTTTGATTTCCAGTTGCTGGGAGCACGTGGAGTGGTAACTAGGGTTAGCCATGGCGGATGAATTGGGGGATGCCTTACGAAACGTTCACCTGTCAAACAAGGAAAACAGAATATGGAAGATCGACGATGCAGATGTGCGTGTTAGTGAAGGGGAATGCAAAAAAAGTCTTTTGGGGAAAATCATAGGGGACCGTAAAGCGAGTATCTTTGGTCTCAAAATAACGATGGGCTATGTCTGGCAACTGTACAACCTTTTGAAATCAAAGAGCTGGGGGAGAACTTCTTTCAATTCATCTTCGGTTGTCAGGAGGATAAGGAGAAGGTTCTGGAAGGAGTAAATTGGGTGTTTGAGAATCAGTATTTGGTTCTACAGAACTGGAGAGATGGGCTATCGGAGCAAGATGAGTGCTTCAAGGAAATAACTCTTTGGGTCCAAGTGCATAAGCTGCCTCTAAATTGGCTTAGCACGGAGGTTGGTCTGAAGGTTAGGCAAATGTTTAAGAGAACTAAAAATGTGACTGTAGTGAAAGCAAGGGGTGTAAAAGGAAGTTTTCTTAGAATGCTGGTGTCACATGATATCTCAGAACCTCTTCCATGATGCACTCGAATGAAAAGAGGGAATGTGCAGCAAAATGTGATTTTCCAATATGAGAAACTGGTGAGCTTCTGCTTCTATTGTGGGTTAGTGGGCCATCTGGAAAGAGGGTGCAAACAAAAGTTACATGACATTGAGGAAGGCAAGGTTTCCTCTGGCCAATTTGGAGATTGGATGAAAGCAATGGAATTGGGGAGATCCTCAGGCTCACAACAGAATTCCAACCCTTCCAACAACTCTCAAGAGAATAGCAATCAGACCAAGCAAGGGGAACCTTCATCCTCAGGCAAGGAGGTTGTAGTTGGGATGAGAGATGGTGTGGGAGGCACAGAGGCAGCTATAATCCTTTTCAGGCAAGAATTGGGGTCAAGGAGTGCTCAACCACCATCTATGGAGCAAGAAGTTGAGATAGACAATCAAAATCATCTGCTGATTGATGTTCCTATTGAAGTAGAGACAGAGGCAGTGCTAAGAAGATAGAAATAGTGCAAGTCATGGAGATAGAAGAGGAAGTCCAGGGGCTCCCTGCTCAAATAATAAATATTCCTTTACATAAGGAAACTGATGCCAAGCCAAGTTCATGCTCATGGAAAAGGAACGGTCAGACTAAAGGAAGACTGACTAAGAAATCTGCTAGTCAGGTAGAGACTCAAACTGCATGAGGCTCTAAAAGGAACAGGATCATCGAGGGATTAGTTGATGAGGCCAGTTTGACTAAGCAAGCAAAGAAACAGTGCACATGAGTGAAAAAGAAAAATATGACTAAGGTGGAGGTAGCCAGCCTTGAGTGGCCCCAACCTGATCAATGAAGATAATCCTATGGAACTGTAGAGGTCTGGGGGGCCCCTCTACAGTTGCCCAGCTCAAGGAAGCCATTAAGGCCCACCTCCTAAGTTTTGTGCTTTTGTCTGAAACTAGAAATTCTAAAAAGTTCACTGATACTGTTAGTAGGAATTGGGGTTTGCTGAAAGGAGTAGGGCTGTGGAACCACTGGGGCTTAGTGGGGGCTTGTTAATGATGTGGAGTAGGGATGTGGAGGTAATTCAAATAGTCCAGCTGGACTTCTGTTTACAAATTCAGTTCACAGTGCAGGGGAGTAGTGCTACTGAATGGTTGATCTTTGTATATGGGAGCACTGACAGACACACTAGATGTTTACAGTGGAGAGAGTTGGAGCAAGGGAGAGCTGCTTGGGGAGATGTATGGTGTATAGGAGGAGACTGGAATGATATTTGTGGAAGCAGTGACAAGAGAGGGGGCAGGTGGAGAATTGAAAAGAGCTGTGAAGGTTTTAATTCATTTATTGCTAATATGGGGATGATGGAGGTTCAAATGGAAGGTTACCCCTTCACTTGGGGTAACAATAGATGGAATGAGGGTTTTGTGGAGGAGAAGCTTGATAGAGTATTTGGGTCAGGACCTTGGATTTCTGTTCATCCTGGTGCCAAAGTTCTCACCCAATTTAGAACCTCCTCTGATCATGCAATGTTAATCCTTGATCATGGCTGCAAAAAATCTATATTTCCTAAGAGATTTGTTTTTGATAAGAGGTGGCTGAAAAAAGAGGGTTGTACAGAAACAGTGCGTCTTGCTTGGAGTGAGGGAGTTACAGGTAATCTTATAGAGCAGGTGAGAGAGAAGATCAAGAGAACTAGGATGGCTTTGTTGAGATGGAATAAACTTGTGAAATCAGACAATGCTAAAAAAATAGAGGATCTCACTCTCAAGCTGGAGGACATGAAAACTATGGGGGGAAACAGAAACTGGTGGGAGAAAATTAAAAGGGAGTTGGATAAATCTCATCTTGCTGAGGAGGAGTTTTGGAAACAGAAAGCCAAAATTCAATGGCTTAGAGAAGGGGATAAAAACACTAGTTTTTTCCATGCTATTACAATGCAAAGAAGAAAAAGGAATGCTATCACAAGACTGCTGGATGCTCAAAATAGAGTTGAGGATACTCAGGAGCAAATTGAGAAATCAATCATCCATTTCTATGAGAATCTCTACAAATCAGAAGGGTGCAGGGGAGAATCTGAGATTCTAAACTTAATACCAGCTACAATCACAGAGGCCATGAACTCCACCTTGATTGCACCTGTGGATGAAGAGGAAGTTAAAGCAACACTGTTCTCTATGAATCCTAATAAAGCACCTGGGAATGATGGTATGAGTCCTTTGTTTTATCAACATTTCTGGCCTATTTTAAAAGATGACCTATGTGCTGCTGTTGTGAAATTTTTTTAGTCTGGGAGAATGTTAACTAGCTGGAATCACACTGTTGTTACCTTAATTCCAAAATGTGATCATCCCTTTTCTATTGGTCACTTCAGGCCAATAAGCCTTTGCTGTGTTACTTATAAAATTGTTGCCAAGATCTTGACTTCTAGACTAAGAGAATGTCTGAAATTTTGTGTTCATGAGACCCAAACTGCTTTTATTCCCGAGAGACAATTGCTTGATAATGTGGTCATAGCACATGAGGTCTTGCATTACTTGAACTGGTTACATGGCAGTCAAATTGGATATGATGAAGGCATATGATCGTGTAGAATGGAATTGTGTGGTGAAAATTATGCTGCATATGGGTTTTCATAGTTCCTTTGTGAAGTGGATTTTTACCTGCATATCTTCAACTGCTTTTTCCTTTAATGTCAATGGAAGAGTTTCTGGGTTTGTGACTCCTTCAAGAGGAATAAGACAAGGGGATCCACTATCCCCTTACTTATTCCTTTTGGTCTAAGAGGTGTTTTCTAGATTAGTCAGAAGTGCTATCAGAGTTGGAGATTTACAGGGGCTGCAGCTAACTAAGGGTGGTACTACCATGTCTCATCTCTTATTTGCCGATGATGCCTTACTATTTTGTGCTGCTAATGTTCAAAATGCCAATAGCTTGTTGAGAATCCTTTCAGTCTACCAGAGTTTTACTGGACAAAGAGTTAACTTGTCCAAATCATCTGTGTTCTTTAGTAAAAATTCTGCTGATTGGGTTCAAAATGCAGTTTGTAATACTCTTCAGGGGATTGATATTTGCCATTCAACTAGGTATCTGGGGCTCCCTATGGGGTTGGGGAGATCCAAAAGAGATGTCTTTGAATTTGTTCTATCTGCTGTCAAACAGAGATTAGTTAGTTGAAAAAATAAGTTCTTATCCAATGCTGGGAAAGAGGTTCTATTGAAGGCAGTTATAACTGCCTTGCCTATTTTTGTGATGTCTTGTTTCTGCCTTCCTGTTAGCATCTATAAGGAGATCACTCAGTTAAGTGCTAAATTCTGGTGGTCTGGGAGAGATGATCTGAGGAAGGGTATACATTGGGTGGCTTGGAACAAAGTGACTGTGCCTAAATGTTCAGGGGGTCTTGGCTTTAAAGACATAAGGGTTGTTAATGACTCTTTGATCCTTAAACAGATCTGGAGATTACTGACCAAACCAAATTCTCTAATGACCAAGATCTTGAGAGAAAAATACTTTTCCTCTGGTTGTGTTTTGGATGCCAAAGCAAGGAATTCAACATCTTGGCTTTGGAACTCTTGGATGAGAGTGATGGACATTCACAGACATGGATTTCGAAGAGAGGTAAAGGATGGGTTAAATACTAAGGTTTTCTCTCAACCTTGGGTGGATGGACTGGATTCTGGGATCCCATCTCTCAAACCTGGAATCACCAATACTCAGGTGGTCTGGGTGAAAGAACTTATAGCCGAAGATGGAAGACATTGGAACTCTGAGCTCATCAATGCTCTGTTCACATCTGAGTCTTGTAGAGCTATTCTGAATATGAGGAATTTGGACCCTGCTGAGAGAGATAGATGGAGGTGGCTGCATGATAAGAAAGGCAACTTCTATGTGGGCTCTACTTATTCATCTGCAATCTTGAAAAAGGTATTATCACTTGACTGGCCTGGATGCAGCTCAAACAGGCAAAGTGACAAGGAAGCTAGGATGAGATGCTGGAATTTGAAGGTGAAGGGAAAGATTAAGCACTTCATTTGGAAATGCTTTACTAATAGCTTGCCAGTGAGTGTTAACCTTAGAAAAAGGGGGCTACAGATTGATCAAATATGCCATTGCTGTGGGGAACAAGAAGAGACTGTGGAACACCTTTTGCTGTCATGCCCAAGAGCTTTGAATGTGTGGAAATTGGCTCATGTATCTTGGGACCCTGTGGTGGCTCCATCTTCTAAATTCAGACATTGGTGGTGGGGCATAGCTGCTGCGGGGAAAGCTCTTACTTCTGAAGCCTGGATTCAACTTTCGACGTATATTTTATGGTGGCTTTGGAAGTCGCGTAACTTATGGGTGTTTCAAAAAGTCTGGATGCCGGAACAGGTTATTGTTCGTAATGCTTTGAATGATTGGACTGAATTCTGTTCCTTTAGTTCTTAGGCGTTTTTTATTCTCTTGTTTTTCTTGTGTAGTCGAGGCTAGGTTCTTATGTTCAGTGGCCTCTTGTTTTTTCGGCTTTGGTTGTGGGTTTGTGTTGTTTGTGCGTCTTGATGCTATAGGTTGCGAATCCTTGTATTTGCCTCTAGTTATCGTTTGGGTGTGTTTGTAGACCATCGTTGGCATGGTTCTTGGTGTTCTAGTTTGGTTGTGAGCTAGTCGGCTCTCCGGACTGTTCTATATTTGGATATTTTATTGGTATGAGATTGTTTTTATCGTTTGAAAAAAAAAATAAGGGGTTGTTTGGTTGGGGGAAAATGATTATAAAAGTTACAGTTAATCTGATATAAAAATAAGATAATCTCAATACTCAGAAATTAATATCCCCCTTATATGTAATTTCCGAATGTGCTGAGCCTACGTGGCTGCTTCTGGTGCTTCGGAATTCTACTTGGCGAAGAATCATGCTTCGTAATTGTGTTTGGACAAATAATATTGATATATATTAATCATTAATAATCTAGGTTCGGATATTCTATAAATATTACTTAGCTAACTTAGGTATTTTAATATCACTTGTACTAATATAACCCTTTATTTCTTTGTAATTATACATAGTGAGACACTAATTGACTAATATATCCCTGACTTTTGATATGTTTCCTTCAATTAGCTATTGAATTGCAAATGTATTTTAAAAGTTGATATCTTTTGTATTTCTTATCGGTTTTACATATATAATATATCAAATTAATCATCTTTTGATGATCTTCGATTTGACATCCATATTGTATATATGAAATAAATAAATTATATTTATCTTTATAATAATAAAAAATAATAATATTTATTAAAATTCATTAGAAAAATAAAATTATTTTCTTAATTGATATATTTATGGTTAATGTAGTTATATGTTGTAAGTTAAAACAGTTATCCCCCCTATATATTAATCCAGAACGCGCTGAGCCTACTTGGCTGCTTCTGGTGCTTCGGAATCCTATGTGGCAAAATTACATGCTTCGTTATTAGGCTTAGATAAATTTTAATTTAATTCTAAACCAAAATAATTAGGTTCATATTACTATAAATATGTTGATTATTTATGTTCATGTTACATGTATTAATTCCATTTTAATATCATTCCTTATTATAACTATGAAATTGTATATGTATTTTAAAAGTTAATAACTTTTGTATTTTTTATCAGTTTCATATATGTAATATATCAAATTAATCATCTTTTGATGAGCTTCGATTTAACATCCATATTGTATGTATAAAAAAAATAATTTATATTTATCTTTATAACAATAATAAAATTATTTTTAATATTAATTAGAAAAATAAAATTATTTATCAACTAATATATTCATATTTCAAGTAGTTATATGATATAAATTATAATAACTAATATAATATAACACACGTAAGTCATAAGTAACACATATCATTCTAAAATATATAGTAATATATTTTTTTTGTAAAAAAGTAAACTAAATTTAATATAGTTTTCTAATTAATTTAAAATTTAAGAATAATTTTTAAACAAGCACCCGAGTAATACACGGGTGTTGTACTAGTTATAATATAACACAGGTATGTCGCACAAATATAAAATGTCATACTAAATGTATAATAATATATATATTTTTATAAAAGGTATTTAAATTGTCAACTATTTTTTCTCATTATTTTAGATTTTAAGAAAAAAAATTACCAAGCATCCGTGTAATACACGGAAGTTGTATTAGTTTAGAATATATTATGGAGTGGATAACATATTATTTAATATAATTTTTATTATAATATTTGATACACTACGAAGGTAATCAAAAGAGAAAGAAAGCGCGGTCTTCTTTCTTTTATCGCATATCATTTAGGAGCCGTGTCCGTGTGCAACAAATGTCACATGCACGATTTTGAATGAGATAAAAACAATAAAAGTAAAAAAATTGTCAATAATATCGACATTTATTAGATATTTTTAACTATATAACAAAAGGACAATAGTTCTATCATGTTTTATGAAATTGTACATAATTTAATAATAATTTTTAAAATAAAAATTAGTAATTGAGTATCATTTAATAATAACTATAAATAGTTTTTTCAAACCTCTTTCAGACTTTCGCTTTCAAGAAGTAATTATAAATATTGACTACTTATTTATATTAAAATAAATGGGCTAACCAATTAACCTATGGGTTAGCCCTCATGGGCTTGGGCTAACAACCAAGACAAAAATATTTTAACTTAAATTAACGGAGAAACAAGAGACTTAACCTTTGTTTTTATTATAAGATAAACAAGTTAGCTTTCTGGGATTTAACATATTTTGTTTTTTTTTTTTTTCCAACATCAAACAAGCCATTAGATAAAACTCAAACCATCTTTTTTTTTTTTTTTTTAAACGTCAAATTGTATTACCACACCTCGGAAGTACAAACCAGTAATCAACGGATTACACTTGACAACTTTTACTAGCCTAGACTAGAAAAGAAACCAAAGAGGGAAAACACAACAAGTGCTCCCCTACACGACCCTTCAAGACCAGAGAAATAAAAACCCACATAACAATCACACCTATGAGACGAAAATACTGCTACAAAAGGGAGACGAAAATACTCCTACCGAAGGAAGACTACCAAAAACACACTTCGAAAAGGAGAGAAAAACTAAAAACACATAAAACACACACAAAAACACAAACCAAAACAAACATAAAATAAGACTAAAGCCCTCTCCACATCGGCTAGACCTCCTAGCAACCTCAAGCAAGCCACAACCCAAATAACTACTCAATGGAGATCAAATCTCGGTCCCAAATCCTAGAAACTCCGTGACACCGGCTATCAAGATCCGGACAAAAGACGAATCCCTATCCAGGAAGTCACCGTCGGACAAGCACCAGCGAAGCTGCCCCCAGGCCCCCCAACCAGTCGACGACAACACGGTGCCCGCCAGCCGCAGCCCCTGTTGGCCCAAACACCACGGCCGAAGCAAGGGTGGAGAGACAGAGAAACGAGCAAAGAGCTTCAACTGCCAGACAATCAAACGCCACCGCCACTGCCGCCGCCACAAAGCCGCCTGACGACCACCACAGTCGCATCCGCCATGGCCACCTTCAGGAAAGAAGGGGGAACGCACGCGAGGAAGAGAGCGACGACCCTCAGAACGACGATCAACGCCGGTACCGCCACGGGAATTTGCTCTCGTCGGAGGAGAGGCGCCGCTGTGGAGAGGTGAGCCAGAAATTAGGTTTTTACCTGCAAGGGGGAAAGGGGATCAGTGATTAATAAGTAAGAGAAAAAAATGTAATTTGGCCTCTTGTAAACTCAAACCATCTTTAGTTATAGCATTTCAGACTCACAGGATATGTGATTTAACACATTCGGCAAGGTTGTATAAGCCATGAGGTAATTTAATAAAGAAAAAAGCTACTTGTACAATTATGTTGTACGACATTTTATGACAACATGATGTGGCATGATGTAGATTGTTGAGATGCAACTAGATGTATGGTTAAGATTTGAATTAGTGATTGTGATAACTAGTGTTGTCAACTAATGTTATCAACTATAATTGTACATGTTGCATTGCCCTTTATCAAATATATATGTCTAATATGACCCGCATCGTATATCATATATCTAATTTATGTTAATTACTAAATACTTCCCCCCTTTACTACCTACCACCCCTTGGACTATTTCGCCCCTAAAGTTTTCCAAAACACTCACAAAAGAAATACCGACTGGCCGGTATTGCCGGCTGGCCGACCAGTTTTTTTATTTTTTTTTCAAATCATTTTTTTATATATTAACAAAATTATGTTAGAATTTAGAAATTATTATGTTATAAATTAGAATTTATTATTATTATGTTGGAATTTGGAAATTATTATTTTATAAATTAGAATTGATTATCTTATAGAATTTATTATTATTAGGTTAGAAGTTAAAAATTATTATATTATAAATTTGAATTGATTAACTTGTAAAATTATATTTTACATTATTCAAAATTTAATTATTATTAGAAATAATATTTTATTTCATGAAAAAGTATTATATGAAAATATAATTATAAAATCTTTATATAAATCAATGTTTATTTTTGTTAGTAGACAATAATTGTAAATGTTATACTATTTTTTACACATAATTAGTATTTTGTTACAAATAATTAATATTATGTTATATAATTAATAATTTTTAAGTTCTAACATAATAATAAAATTTTATAAGATAATCAAATATAATTTATAATAATAATTTATAAATAATAACTATAAGATAATAAATTCTAATTTATAACATAATAATATCTAAATTCTAACATAATTTATATAATAAATAAAAATTTGATTTCAAAATAAAAATAAAAATTGCCCCGTCTACCGACAAAATCGTTCGTGCACGGTGAGGCCTATTGGCAAAACCAACCGTGCACGGTGCTGCCAGCCTGCCACTGGCAACACTGGTCGTGCACAATTACGGCCAGTTTCTCCGACAGGCGGGATTTTTTTTTATTTTTTTAGAAAAATATCAGGGAAATTGTGCAGGTCGGTAAATACTAAGACTATGTTTATCCGTGACCCCACTGTTGGGTCACGGAGAAAAGACAATTTTTTTTTTTTAAAAAAAAAAAAGAAAAAGTCATCAAATATAGCGACCCAGGTCACAATGTGACCTTCGGTCGCGACCCGGTTGTTGGTTAGGAATGTGACTATTGTCCAATTTTTATTGGATAAGTGTACTTTTTTTTGTTAAATAAATTAAAAAAATACTAGAATTCATATTTTTTTCATGCTCTACAAATAGAGATCACATTTGATATATTTTGGAACACAATTATAATTTTTAATTAAATTAAATTAATATTTAGGTTGGGTTGAGTTGGGGATAAAGATAATTTGACTATTTGAGTTGAAATGTTAGGTTGGGTAGGTGAAAGTAGGGCTGGTATTTTTTGACCGAAAACCGAAAACCGAACCGAACCGAACCGACGAGAATATAAACCAAACCGAACCGACTCAAGTCTAACGGTAACCGAATTTCGGTAACCGAAGTGTTATCGGTTCGGTAACGGTTCTGAACCCATTAGGGTTCAATTTTACCGAACCGAACTGATAACGATATATATATATATATAAAAAAATCCTACATTGAGTCATTGACTAAGGAGAGAAATCAGAAATAAGGAAAAGATTAAATAAGGTTGGGACTTAATAATTAATATCGTCATTTTCTATTTTCACAAAACTTCTCAACTTCAGAATCCAACCCTACCTCACCTCACCTTCACGCAGACCTCGACCCACTTCACCGAACGCCGTCAGCCGATTTTCCCACAAATTGAAAGCCTTGACCCACCTTCACTGAAAGCCTTTGCATATAATTCGGTAATTCCCACAAAGCAGAAGCCCACGACCACCGCAGGATCGAACCGCCGACAAATCACCTCCCCTCTTCCCATGTTCGCGAATCGAACGACCATTATCGCCGGCGTCCCTGCACCCCGTCGAGGAGAGCCCAGCAACCGATTTTCTAATTCTCAAAGCTCTCAAAGCCTCGTCTGTTCTTTCTCACGCAACCACAACATCAAGCTCCAATCCCAGGTGAGAAAATCTTCTTCTGTGATAGCTAATGATGGCACAAGTTGTGTGAAACATGCAAATAATTTAATTGCTGATAGATGATTTATTGCTCTGATTATTTGTTCTGATGTCTATAATTTTGTCCTCCTCAGGTGTGTGTGTGTGTGTGTGTGTGTGTCTTTGGAGTCTTCTCTCTCTTTGTTACAGTAGTAATTGTGGTGTGAAATAGGAATATGAGTCCACAAATATGTTTTTTAAAGCCACCTCAGGAAAACCAACAGATTATATTAGCACAATTGTAAGAATCTGTCTATTAATTATGTGGAAAACCAACGGTGGAATATTATGTGTAAGGTTCCAGAATCATGACTAACATGTGAGATTTGTTAAAATAAAGGCATATTATGATGGGTCTGTATGTTGGTTGTAACAAGAATATTAAGATTACATGTTCTTACATCTAACATGTGAGATTTGTTAAAATAAAGGCATATTATGATGGGTCTGTATGTTGGTTGTAACAAGAATATTAAGATTACATGTTCTTACATTTGAATATTTGATGTTTTTGGTTCTTACAATCAACGTATTATCGATGTAGTGCATTTTTTGTGGTTCTATACTTCTATTGTCATGTTCATATATATATATATATTTATTATCGATATTCTCGGTTTTAAATTGATATATATACTTGGTTTTGTATTAGGAATGGAGAGTCAAAGTGTGAGTTCGAGTAATCCGGCTCTAAGCAGCAATGCCAATGTCATTGATATGAAAGACGGAGATAATCAAACTCAAGAAATCTCGAGAAACACGAATGTTTCACAAAAAACCAATACCAAAAAGAGAAAGGAGAGGAGCATTGCTTGGGATCATTGTATAAGGAACATTGTTCAGGATGAGGAAAGAAATGAGGAGATGTTTGCTATTTGCAAACACTGTCAATTACAAATGCCGGCCGATTCGAAAAGGAATGGAACGAGAGGCCTACTCAATCATTTATATTATAGGTGTGAGAGTTCTCTTCTTCGTGTTGTGATGGACAAGAGCCAACCCACACTAACTCAGTCGATAATGGGAGGCGAAGTAAAAATTTCCGACTTCAACTAAAAAAGACTCGACAAGATGTGTGTGAAGTGGATTATAAAAGCGGAGATGCCTTTTCAAACCGTCGAAAAACCGGACTTCAAAGAATTTATTCATGATCTTCAACCTCGCTATAAGATTCCAAATCGGAGGAAGATTGCGAAGGATGTTTGGAGTTTGTTTTGCGAGGAGAAAGAAAAGATCAAAAGCATAATTGGCGATCTTCGTGTGAGTATCACCACCGATACTTGGACCTCTATCCAAAATATCAATTACATGGTGGTGACGGCTCATTTTATTGACTCGGATTTCAACTTGCACAAGAGGGTGCTCAACTTTTGTAAAATTACTTCTCATAAGGGTGAAGACATAGGAAGGTGTCTCGAAGAGAAGTTGGTCGAATGGGGCATAAGTAAGGTGTTCACCATTACCGTAGATAATGCAAGTTCCAATGATGTGGCCGTGGAGTATTTGAAGAAGCAACTACGGAAGCAGATAGTTTATGCTTGATGAAAACTTGCATATGAGGTGTGCTTGTCACATTATTAACTTGATTGTGAAGGATGGAATGAAAGAGTTAGTAGATTCCATTGAAGCCATCCGAAATTGTGTGAAGTATATTCACTCTTCTAGTGCGAGGTTGGATAAGTTTCGGGAGTATGTCGTCTTAGAGAAGAAGGACAAAATGTCAACTATCCCGATGGATGTTGTGACTCGGTGGAATGCCACGTACATCATGCTTCATGGTGCATACAAGTTTAAAGGTGTATTTGCAAGGTTGGTGGAAGAATTTACGCTTTTTAAGTCATACTTTGAAGAGGGGAGAGTGGGGCCTCCGAGTGATGAAGATTGGAAAAAAGCAATGGGATTTGCACATTTCCTCAAGAAGTTCTATGATGCCACCGTCAAGCTTAGTGCCACTAAGACTCCGACCTCACATATTGTTCTAAAAATCTTGATAAACTTGAAGATTGAGATTGAGGCTAGAATTATAGATAAGAAAAAAGTTGTGTTGCAAAATTTGGCTACTTCTATGAAGAGGAAGTTTGATAAATATTGGGGCTCTTTCGAAGATATGAACATGTTTATGTTTGTAGCCCAAACCCTCGATCCACGATATAAGTTTCAATTGATGGAGTTGCAATTAGGGGGGCTTGGCTACACTCTTGATGAAGTTGAGCAACTCAAGAGTCGGGTGAAAATACATTTGTACCTTATGTATCAAACTTATAAGGGAACGGAAAAGTCACATGTGAATGTGCATGAGGATGGGGATGATGGTGTTGATCTTGGTGATGATGATGATATTGATGATGATGATGTGGAATTGAGGATAGAGCGGAGACTTAATAGGCAAAGAAAGGAAGCAAAACTCAAAGAGATAGCTAATGAAGTTGACAAGTACTTTAATGATGCTTATGAAAGTACAAAGAATGATGATTTCGACTTATTGTGGTGGTTGAAAAGTAAAATCTCAAGCTACTCTATTTTTTTCAAGGTTGCTAAGGATGTACTTGCTTTTCCTAGTTCGACCGTTGTTAGTGAAAATGCCTTTAGTCTTGGAGGAAGGATTGTGGATCCGTTTAGAGCTTCTTTATGACATCTAGGATGGTCAATGCCTTAGTTTGCACAAATGATTGGCTTAGAGGAGAGGAATTTCAATTTCACAAGGAGCCTACAGAAGAAGAGCTTGAGTTCTACATGGAACTCGAACAATTGGAACAAAGTATGTAACTATTTTATTAATATTTAATATTTTGCTATTCATATTGTGCATGAAATATTTTTTGTTTATTGACTTATTTGTAATATTTTGTAGGTATTCCCAATACAAATGAAATGCCACCACCTCTATCTAAAACTAAAAGTGCAAATCCACCCAAGTCCAGAGTTAATAAATTATCATCCCATCCATCTCGAGGGGGGAAAGGGGGAAGGGGTCGATCAAATCGTGGTGGACGTGGAGGTGGTGCTACATCATCGAGCAAATTAATTGATGAGGTTCTTGTAATTTAATATTATTATAATTGGTGTTCTTTCAATTAAAATATAATAATAATATTTTTTGTCATCTTAATGCATAATCTTTTTCTTATACAGGAGTAGACGAGACGAGTAGTGGACGAATGCTTTGAGTTGTGATTTATAAAAATTGATTTGAATATGGTGTGATGTGTACTGTGTTGTGCTGCGAATTGTAATTGGATATTTGGATTTGGAAGTTGGAACTTGGTAGTTTGGAACTATTGATAAGCTTGTTGTGTTATGATTTGTCTATTTTGTGTTGTTATTCTCATGCCTCTGTTCATNGCTCTGTTTGAAAGAAAAAAAAAAAAAAACCTCTTATTTATGCCTTTGTTTCTGACTTTGTGCCTCTGTTTCCTGGCACTTCTTGGGAGAGGGAAGGTCAATGTGTGCCTCTGTTCATACCTTTTTTTTTTCATGCCTTTTTGGGAGAGGGAAGGTGTGCCTCTGTTGTGTTAACTGATTTTTTTTTCCTTGTTTCATTTCGGTTTTTTTTTTTTCGATTTTGGTCGGTATAAACTGAAACCGAACCGATTTTGGGTAACTGAAAAATCGGTTACCGAACTCTTATCGGTTTGGTTTCGGTTTGCATATTAGTCAAACCGAATGTGGTCGGTTCGGTATCGATATTAGGTTATCGGTTCGAACCGATACCAGTCCTAGGTGAAAGTGAGTGGAATAATTTTTAATTATTAAGTTGGGTTGGGTTGAGTTGTTGATAAAGATAGTAACGCCCTTAACTATGCGACAAATCTGGTCCAATTTGGAAGAATAATTCGACCCGATGTAAATTTTACGCGACCCGATCCCGAATTTCGCTCCTTCTATTCTCATCCCTCGTCTTCCAAATGCCGTCGTCCCGTTATATGAACGGCCCAGATCCGCCGACGCCGTACATCTTAAATCGCCGGCGATGATTCATATTACCACCTCATCTTTTCCGTTAACTTATTTTTGCTGATCAAAGACTCGATTTTTTTGAATCTCGAATAAAATTCTGTAATTGCTATGGGTCCCGATGATGAAGATGAAAGCCTCGCTCAATTCCTCGAATCTGAGGTCTTCTCCGAACTCTCCGATCAGGTATGCAAGTCTTACTCTTTTTTTTTTATATGTTTTTTATATTTTTTTTTCCTTATGTCTGAATTTGCATTATGTTTATTTTATCTGAATATTGGCAGATCTATTGGAATGGTTTTAGCTGGATTTTGATGAAGTTGATTGGTTAAATTTGATTTTCGATTTTTATTTTCTGAGTTAGGGTTATAAAATTTGTGCAGCAGGTTTATATCAATACATCCTGTAAACGAACTTTTTTCAACGAATGAGAAGTGTTTGCAGCATGAAATTAAATGTTTGTCTCTAATTAAATGTTTTAATGTCATAGAAGTTGCCTGTAAATTGCACATTTGATGTTTACGATATCTAAATTGTATATGATTGCATCAACGATAACCAGCCTACTGGTGTGGTTGCCGAGATATGTGATCTGGAGCCTATTCTGGTTCTCTGTATATTGAACCCACAAGTTAGCTTTTATGCATATATATGTCTGTGTCGGCGTCTGTTTGCCTGTTAGTGAATTTTTCTGTACATTAACTGCATCCTTATACTTCATATCATACTTTTAGAAATTGGTTATTTGGTTCTCATCATTATGAAAGTGTTTCTCTTTTCTTTTTTTTTTTCCCTTTGTTTTTAATCCGTGCAAGTAACTATTGGTATTGCGTTGCAGGAAAACTTGAAGGCAAATGAAAATGGAGATGAGATTGAGGAAGAAGAGAGAGATAGAAAAAGGTCGTATGATGAAGAGGGAGACCTTAGTGAACAGGAGGAGAAGGAAAAACAAGAAGCAAAAAAGATTAGAATTGAGGAGGGTGAAATTAGTGATGAAGGATTATCGAGGGCAGTACGATCGTCTTCTTCATCATCTTTATCATCTCTCGAGCTGGAAGTTGAAGTTGAAGCTGATGCAGTATTATCACCTTCTGTAAAAGATGATACTCTAGGCGATAAAGATAATGAGAAGCTTAGAACTGAAAGTAGACAATTATCTAGGAGGATTGAGACTGGATTTTTCAGCCAGATCCCTCCTGAACTGTTCTTTCACATCCTCAAGTTCCTCTCCTCTGAGGTATATAGATTTGTCTTGTGTTTTCTCTTTCTTTGTGTGTCTGTTTGTTCGGCCTATGATTACCATTTGCTTATTTAGTTGTTTATGCATGTCTTATTGAACTGCAGGATCTTGTTTCTTGCTCATTGGTCTGTAGATTCCTAAATATTGCTGCTTCAGATGAATCCTTGTGGCGTCGCTTGTTAGTACTCTTTCCTTTATTGTAACTTGTCATCATTCATTTCCACCCCTCCCCTTTCCACCAATAAAATAAGAAAGAAATAAAGCAAAATATAGAGAATGGTCTGGGTGTGGGAATGAACACAATTTCTTCTTTTTACACTGCGTGTAATGAACTTGTATTAGTATATTGATAAACATTATGATAAGAAGCACTTTCTGATTTTTCTCAGGCAACAATTATTGTATTTAAGTATGCAATATGGTAATTTTAAATTTATTTTAATTTTTTTTATTTTTTATTTTTTATTTTTTTTTCTTTTCTGAACTGGATGTCTTTGATCTATGCGAATTATGGCACTTGGGTCTTAAGTGATCTGCCAAATGCCAATGGCTCTAATATGAATCTGCCTATCAACCAATAATAAGGATATCTTGTAGGGGCCACTTTATTTTTATCAATGCATCTAGAGCTTGGAATCTTATGGTTATTATTTTCATAGGTATTGTATGCGGTGGGGTCTAGTGCTTCCTAAAAAGCCAAGGGAGAGTGCTTGGAAGAAGCTTTATATCCAGGTAACTTCTATTTTAATGTTCTGTCGTTTTCAGATGAGAAAGAATGTCATAGAACTTTTAAAATTGGAGGAGAATGTCATTCTATTAATTTTCAACTAGAACAACACCCGTGTGCTACGCGGGTATTGAATTAAGAAATATTTACATCAAAATATCCTCCTTATATATAATTCCCGAATGTGCTGACCCTATGTGGCAGACTCGCATGCTTCGAAATCCTATGTGTCAAAATTCCATGCTTTGTTATTTGGCTTGGATAGATTTTAATTTAATTAGAGCATCTCCAAGAGCCTCCCTATTCCTCTTTCTTATCTCCAAAATAGAGATTTTTACTCAAAAATTGTCTCCAACAGTTCCCCTAAACGTGGTCCTATTTTTAGGATGCCCTCAAATAGAGACTTCTCTTCCTCATTTCAGGGGAGGGAAAAACGACCCCCCATTTCATCTCCCCGCCATTATTTTCCATACACGTTCTTTTCTTTCAACCTCTCGCGGACTTTTTCCTCCCTGCTCCTTTCATATCCCCCTCCTCGCCCTCCACCGCCGCCCGCTCGCAGCATCCACGGCCGCCCCCTCGCCGCCCTCCACCGCCGCCCCTGAACAGGTCGAATCCCTCGCCGCCGCCGCTGCCGCTAGAAAGGTGCCGCCACTACCGGATGGAAGGATGGAAGGTGCCGGCGTCGCCCCAGGACGAAAAGGTGGCGCCGCCGCCGCAGCTGCCGCAAACAAGGTGCCGCCGCCGCTGCCCAATCAAGACTCCCATCGCTGGCATCTCGAGAGGTCCACCCAGTCTGGGCTTCAATTGGCTTTTAGATAGATTTGTAGGCCTGGTTCAGATTCAAATTAAAAAATAGGGAGGCTCTTGGAGGACAACAGAAAATAGGAAGCAAATGGATATAGGATGCTCCTTATTTCTCCAAATAGGAAGTCTAAAATAAGATGTCTCTTGGAGATGTTCTTACAATCCAAAACTAATTAGGTTCGGATTACCATAAATATGTTGATTTATTTATGATCATTTTAGATGTATTAATTGTATTTTAATATCATTTCTTAATATAACTATTGAATTGTAAATGCATTTTAAAAGTTGATAACTTATGTATTTCTGATCGGTTTTACATATATAATGTATCACATTAATCATCTTTTGATGAGTTTCGATTTGACATCCATATTGTATATATAAAATAAATAAATTATATTTATCTTTACAATAATAAAATATTTATTAAAATTAATTAAAAAATAAATTATTTCTCACTTAATATATTCATGTTTAATGTAATTATATGTTATAAGTTAGAAAATTTATTATAATATAGCACATATAAGTCTCACAAGTAACAAGTGTCATACTAAAGTATTATATATATATATATATATAAAGTATTTAAATTTCCAACTACTTTTTCACATTAATATTAAATTTTAAGAAAAAAATTTAACAAGACCCGTGTAATATACGGGCGTTGTATAGTTTAAAGATAAACATAAAAATTTTATTTTAAATTTTTTAAACTTTTAAAATTGCATTGTTAGTTTTAAAATGACGCTAGAGTGTTATACATGAACATAATAATTTTTAATCATATTATTTTTTCAAAGTTTATGGAAACAATTGTAGTACCATTTGCAATAATCAATACAAACTATGTAAAAATAAGATATTATAGATGCTAATTACCTAAATACAATTAATTGATAGCACAATTTGCAATAATCAACATGCTAATGTTAAAGATCACACATAAATTCTTGCTAACAAAATAAACAAAATAGCATGTATGTTTAGCATGGTTTTGAAAACAGGACCGACTGGTTCGACCGGGAACCGGCCATTGTACCTGTTCGGTTTGAGGACTTGAACCGTCTGACACCCGGTGTCAGACCGGATAGGAACCGGCAGAACCGGTCTGGAACCAGGTTACCGAACGACTCTGCGATTCTTACGAAAGGCATTTCCCATTTTTTTTCCCAATTAATACGAAATCTGAAATCCAAGAACATAGACGATAAACCTTTTTTAGATTCATTGCAAAATTTGAAAAGTTAAAAGAAAAGAAAAAAGAAAAAACAAAATGCAAAAAACTTGACCGGGCATGAGTGGAGACTCCTTCTAATCTATCTATATATTAAATATATAGAATAACCTTTAAGGATTCCTGCCAATTATTCCCGCAAATATATGTATATATAATCACCCGCCAATTGTCTTTCATTAACCGTGTCTTAAAACTTAGCAATTGTCTTTCCTTTTTTTTTTGGTAGATAGGGTAGTCAACGGCTGATTTATTGGTATTTATTGGGTAGATAGGGTAACAAATCGACTGATTTATTGGGTAGAATTTGTTATTCTCTTTCCTATTTTTTTGGTGTCAAAATAAATATTTGTAATTATTTTTGGTATCAAAACTAATAATTTTCAAATTGTGTGTAATCAAATATTTTTAGATGGAACACCATAAATTCGGTATGATTTTATTAAATTAGACTTATAATATTTTAGATACTTGAAACAAATTGTTTAGATATTTTTTTACATATTCGTCTATATATATATATACATATACACATATACATAATTGATGTTAAATTTAAATATAGGTAGACATGTTTTATTTATAAAATAGTCTATAATTTTTTTTTACACAATGTTAAATTCAAATGTTTTTAGATATGTTTTTCTTCTAAAATTATTTAGAAAAGTTGTAGGTGATTTCACATCTTTAAAAAATAACATAGAAAAATTTGAATACTATTTACATATACTAATATAATATTTTAGGAGTTCTTAATTTTAAACATACAAATTTTATATTCTCTTATACAAAATAATGTAAATTTTATATTCTATTATACAAAATAATTTTACATTGTTTGACCTCGAATTTATTATTTTTTCTTCCTCTTTTTAAATAGGATCAATAGTAATTTCCACTTCCGCCATTGAGTGTCTCAAACTCGAGATTTATTTATAATATCTATTTACTATATAATTAGGGAACTCACCTTCCTTTTTTAGAAAGGTCATTTTAAAGGTCCCACTATGTAGTTTCTAATTTAGGGAAGTCTGAAAACCGTCAGCACACGTCAATAGTTTTGGTTAAGTTATTGTACATGGACATTTTCGTGATGGGGTGGAAATCAACACACCCCAAATTTTTATATTTATTTTTTTTTTCTTCAAATATTATTCATTATAAAGTGGATTTTTCATTTCATTTATCACAAAAAAAAAAAAAAAATCACATACACAGATCTCTAGGCACAACACAAGGTCTATAGAATTAAGTCACTGATCACAAAGTTTTATATATCACAGGTATCAATTTATGATTGATTCTCACATATTATTTTGAATATGATTACATTCATCATAATATTATATTTCACATTCATATAGCATAAAAATATTTCACATGCATATAGATAAAAATAGATTGAATTTTGAAATTCAAACTGAAATAAATAATATGCAAGATACTTCCATTCAATTTGTAGTTAGTTGAATATAATAGTCTAACATGTTGTTCATTATGTTAGTTTTGTAATATAAGTAGTTTATATATAATTAATTTTTCTATCCACAACAAAAATCATATATCTGACCAAATAAAATTAAAACAATTTATCTGTATGGTTGTTTACAAAAAGCACTGAAGTTTTCAATACACCGAATTTCGGTTGTTTCACTTTTAATAATTGTCGTATAAGATAAATGCATTCCTTATATTTCATATTCAGGTTTGTTATCATGTTTACGATTAACTTTCAAAACAAGTCAAAACCAATATAAAAATCTTCCTTCCTTAATACATATTGTTTTACTTATTGGTATGATATATGTCTATGCTGTATATAAATTGGCCAATATAGTTAATAATATATTTTAATTTTTATTTTCTTAAAGCTACAAAATTAACATTTGAATCAAGAAGATTCACATGAAGCAGTGCAAATGGAATTTGAAGGAAGACATTGTTTTTGTTTCGAGCCGAACTTCATTGTTGAACCAAACAGATGATATTACTCAACCGTTTTAAAGCAAAAAAACCAACTTTCATGGACACGTACATGTTATAAAAAAAAAATAATAAATTACATGGACTTTTATAACTACATCTCACAATAATTATTTACATATCAATATGATAATCTTATTACTATCAAATAATATAGAATACGAATTATGATATTCTTATTTAAATAATATATTTTTATACTTCCCGTGCATTTGCACGGGCAAAAAGACTAGTTGTTAATTTAATATTGTTCCCGTGCATCGCACGGGGTGTACACTAGTGGTGTAGAAATAAGAGAGCTCGGCCATGATTGACGTAGTTAGCAAAATAAAAGAAAAAGAAGGTTTAAGAAAGAGACGACGGCGGAATTGGATGACAAAATTGTGCCCTAATTGCTTCCTTTTTGTACATTACATATGAGCCTTTTTTGAACTTACGTTTGTGGTTGATTTAACTCTTATATATCGTAGCGCTCAATTACAAAATGTGTCATAAGCATGTTTTATATACGCGGGCCTCTTTTGATGGTTTATAGAATTGTTGATGTTAAATTATTGAATAATTAATAGTTAATAAATTATGTGAAACGACATTTAGTTTTAATATATTTAAATGTATTTAAAATATAAACAAATTATATTTCTAAAATATTTATAAATTATTATATCAATTAGTTTATATATTTATATTAATCAATAATATTTTTATATACAAAATTTATTACTTAAAATACTGTATAATATTAAATACTGGTTCAACCACTGGTTAGACTAGTGAACCACTGAACCAGTAGTTTGACCGGTTCGATGACCGGTTCAGTTCTTAGAACATTGGTTTATAGGCAAACACAATGTTTTAAATATCGTACTATACCGACCGATATTGACGGTAATATCGATTACGATTGATCGGCCGACAATAACCCTCTAAATGCCATTTTGACAAAAATACCGTTTTATACTGATTTCATACCAAAAAATATTGGCCAAAATATATGATATACCGATTTTTTTTTTATTGTATATATATCTTTATCAATTTATTTACAAAATTTTACACTTAGTTTTAGCATGTTTAAATTATTTTTACTTTTTAATAAATTTTAATGTTTATAATAAACCAACTATCGTAAGAGTAGATAATGCTAATTGTTTGTAACCAATACCATAACATAATTGCTATATTATCTTAACAGTGATTTGTGCAAATAAGTAAGTTATTTTTTATTTTAGTTATCTATGTTTGCTACATTTATATGTGTCCAAACTTTAGGTTTAAATTCAATAATTACTTCTATACTACCTACGTCAATTTTCCTTCTTGAAGATATTTTATATTATTTTTTTTATTCCAATGTATGAGAAGAAATTAATAAATAAATCTTCTACAAAAGTAAATACAATTGTACCAAAAATGAAAAGATATGATGAAGGAATATAAATCCTTAGTAAAAGAAAGATTTGTTTGATCTTTAAATTCAAGACAAATTTGGTAATGAAAGAGATTGATCGGAGACAATGATGGAAAATTGTTTATGACACTTTCCAAACCAATTTTGTTTCCAAATTTTTTATCCGAACTAACCGCAAAGCATAATATTGTGACATGTAGGATTCCAAAGCATGTGAGCCTACCATTTAGGCTCAGCACGTTTTGAATTAATATATAGTGGGATAGGTTTGGTTTTTTTATTTTGTCCTTTGTAGTTGAGACAAAATAAATAATAAATAAATAAATAAATACATAGCTTCATTTTGAGTCTGTCATTCCAATCATATCTTTCCTTTAGATTTCAAAGATCATAATCTAGCTCTTTCATATTACCTACACAGCGTGATGAAGATGATATGACAGCCTTCGTGAAGAATTGCCCATCTGAATTCAAAGAATATTACATCCAGATGCAGGTGGCGAAGAGAAGTCAAGCACCTCATCCTTCTCAGGTAAACATGATAAGTGCTTAATGGAGTGCTTTGTGGTGATAAATGTTATATGTGATTTTTAAGAATGGGTTCCCAACATCTCCATGGTAGTTTTGCGTATTGGCATCTAAGTTTAGTCCACCTGTCCTAGAAAGACCGACTTCTTCGTACCTGGCTGTTTTTGGTGTGGATGTTCAATACCAAACTGTCAATCTTTCAGTGTTGAACAAGGTGGAACCTTATCAGAACTCTACATTTTTTGTCAGATTCCTGATTTTCCTGCTTTAATAATTAATATTATAAATCATTTTAAAAAAGTTCTCTACTTCAATGTTATTTTAATAACTAATATTTATTACACATTTTTCAGTTTTCTCTGCTTGCATGTTCTTTTGTAAGTTAATATTGATGAATTGGAACCGACCCGAGCTTTCTCATGAAGCTGCAGCATAGTTTTATGACCTGATATGGCAACCTGAGCACACTTTTGGTTTTATGTTTATTGATTATATGAGCTGTTGTGTGTACTTAAAGGCCTTAACTGGTAATGTTCTATTTGATGTTAAGGTGAATGATGACCGTATAATCCTTGACAAGACACTTGCGGATCAAGTCTCTATGTGGAAGAGCAGCAGAGGTCTGGCTGATACAGTGGTAGTCAATCATGCATGCACTGGGGAAAGCTGCACTTACTATCGAATCGGAGATGTGTTTGTTTGTGAGAAAACTGGCAATGTTCATGGTGAGATGATACATACTGGTGCATAGGATTGTTCTATGAAATGACACCTGATGATTGACCAAGACACTTAAGATTATTTGCTTTTTTCTTGCCTTCTGCAGTTTGTGATGATACATGCAAAGAAGTTAGTATGGACCCCGCGAATGAGCTCTTGGTCTGCACCATCTCAGGCCGCTGTTTCGAAAGATTACTCTGTGCAGATGAAATGGAACCTGATGCTGTAAGGCATTTCTCACGTAACGTTAATATTTACATTTGCTATTTGAAATGCACTTGTTTGATGTCTGTTAGCACGTCTGATGTGTCGATTCTGGAAGTTGCATCCTATCTTGTTATCATTTCCATTCTCGGGAAGAGTTTTTATGGTTCTTGCTGGGTGTACTTACCTAATACAAACAGGCAGTGAAGATCTGTAAAGAAAACTTCAATTTGAACTTCAGCTTGTAATGTTCTACAGTTCTTTCAATTTCACAAAATATTAATGATAATTTCATGAGGTCAAATCAAAAGCTTTTTGTTGTCATCCACATTCTTCTCTCTCACAAATCATTATGGCCCCAAAATAACTTTAAGAAGGCTAAACTTTTCCATTTGAATTGAAATTTCAGGAACAACAGCAAGTTGGTGTAACTGATGAAGCAGAGCCTTTCATGGGATCTGGGCGCTTTGGTACAAACAATATGTCTCTCATTTATTGTGAAGTGTTTTTCTGAGTCTTTTTTCATCTTTTGGTTGATATTGGATGTTTTTATTATGCATCAGCTCGGGCATATCTACTCGGATATAATTGTGAAGACGAAAAGGAGCTGGAAGATGCATTGAGGTTTTGTTGATCTATTTTCATCCCATACAGTTTTCAATGTATAGACCTTCTGGCCTCATGTGAAGTGGGCATGTAAATGGGTCAACAGAAAGATTGAATTTATTTTGAAGCTTTTATTCAATGTACTGTAGTTTTATATAGTAATATTTTGTTGGATATTTGGTATAAATTTTAGCCGAGGCGAGTAAAATTCTTTTCGCAAGAAGAATACGCCCCGTGTGGCAGTTAACGGTTCAGGCGTAACTTGATATAACGGCAAACGTCTCTAAATCTGTAGCACACCCCATTTACGAGCTCCGACGAACAGGAACGAAATCGAGAATTGAGCACTTAGAAATAAAAAAGAATATTCTGAAACAAATAAAAATATCACTTGTTTCTTCTCTTTTAATATTTTTATATTCGATATTTGGATATATATTTTTTTTTTCTTTCCTTTCTCTTTCTTTCTTCTCTCTTTCTTTCAGATCTTTGGTGCATTTTCTTTCTTTCTCGAACAGCTATTTATAGGGAAGATGAGGGAACAAAATAAGGTCAACTTAATATGGGAAGGCGTGGCCAGCAATTGAAAGCACATGTAAGACATGTTCAAGAGGACCCACTCTCAATTATTTGCTGACAAATCTCACAATTTTCAATTGAAATCAGATGAACAACTTGATTGACAGAAGAGCAAAAAGAGAGAGGACCCACACTCAATTATTTCCACTCACAATTTTCACAATCCCCCACATGAGTGGAAATATATATGCACGTATGCAGATTCTTGTGCTCAATCCTCACAAAATTCTATCGCATCAGAGAAGGTAGCTTTTGGCTTTGAACATTTCTTAGTAAACATCATCGGATGTACTGGCGGCCTAGTGGACATAATGCCTTGAACTATTCCTCCATAGTGTACACCAAGACAATAACATTCACACAATAGAGTCTTAACTCCATTCCGTTCTATCGTTGTGTCCGTTTTGGCCATGGACAACACAATGAATTCATAAGTGTTTACATTTGAAGTGGCCCACACTTCACACTTATATAGGTGACCTCCCTATCAAGAGTATCCTGTAATACTTCACCTTTACAAGGTTAGGGATTCATTAAAAATCCAAATGACTTACCCTTACCAAAATCAACAGGTAATCTTGCACTTGGTGTGCTCTAGGGAATAGCTTTGGACATTCATATGTTCCAAGTGCTCGACTGAATTTTCATGGCTTAGTTTTCCTTTTGAACCAAGTTTGTGGGATCTCCACTCAGTATGGTAGGGTTACCACTATAATCATTCTTTACATTGTGGATTTTTAAGCCCATTCCCTCTAGCAAAACTGCCAATTGATCTCTATTGAGTCCTTTCGTCAAAGGATCAGCCCAATTTTCCTTAAACTTCACATAGTCAATGGAAATAATACCATTTGTGATCAATTGACGTACGGTATTATGTCTACGACGAATATGTCTAGCTTATCGTTATACAAGTTGCTTTCTGTCCTACATATAGCAACTTGGCTATCACAGTGAATCATCACAGGCGGCAAAGTCTTATCCCAACATGGAATATCAGATAAAAAATTTCTAAGCCACTCGGCTTCTTCACCAGCTTTATCTAAAGCGATGAACTCCGATTCCATCGTTGATCGAGCTATACACGTTTGTTTTGTGGATTTCCACGAAACTGCACCTCCTCCAATACAGAAAACATATCCGCTAGTGGAGCGAGAATCTCTCGAATCTGATATCCAGCTTGCATCACAGTACCCTTCAAGTACGGCTGGATATCTCGAGTATTTTAGCCCGTGTTCAAGGGTGTACCTCAAGTACTTAAGTACCCTTCTCAAAGCATTCCAGTGTTCATGACTGGGATTGCTCGTAAATCTTCTCAACTTATTCACCGGATAGGCCAAGTCTGGTTGTGTACAATTCGTCAAGTACATCAGACTCCCTATTATCCGTGAATATTCCAACTGAGCCACTTGTTGACCTTTATTGACTACCAGATTTATACTGAGATCAAGGGGTGTCTTACACATATGCCTAGACTGTGCACCGTCATAGACATCAAATTTCTTGAGCACTTTCTCTACATAATGAGATTGTGACAAGACAATTCCATCTTGGGTTCTGATAATCCTATTCCAAGAATAACATCAGCCAAACCCATATCTTTCATGTCAAAATTTCTCTTCAACATTCTTTTCGTGTCCATGATCACTTCATGGCTACTCTCCATGATCAACATATTGTCTACATATAGACAAACAATCACAAATGTATTTGATGTACTCTTGACATAAACAAATTTGTCACACTCGTTGATTTTGAACTCATTTGACAATATCACATCATCAAATTTCAAATGCCATTGTTTCGGAGCTTGTTTCAGTCCGTACAAGGATTTGATTAATCTACACACCTTTCTCTCTTGTCCAGGTGCAACAAACCCTTCAGGTTGTTCCATGTATATTTCTTCCTCCAATTCACCATTCAAAAATGTCGTCTTGACATCCATTTGGCGAATCTCAAGATTGTGCAAAGCAACAATCGAGAGAAGCACTCTTATCGACGCTAAACGCGTAACAGGTGAATAGGTATCAAAGAAATCATACCCTTTCTTTTGTTTAAAGCCTTTGACCACCAAACGTGCTTTAAACTTGTCAATCGATCCATCAACTTTATATTTCTTCTTTAGGATCCACTTGCATCCTAAATGCTTACAACCATCAGGGAGATCAACCAACTCCCAAGTATGATTTTGCATAATGGACTCAATTTCACTAATTACAGCTTCTTCCCAGAGTGGTCCATCTGGGCTGGACAGAGCTTCCTTAAGGGAACTTGGTTCATCGTCCAATATGTACGTAATAAAATCAGGTCCAAACGTTTTAGCCGTTTTTACCCTTTTACTACGTCTCGGTTCTTCATTAGTACCCTCTGGTACAGAACCACTAGCAATTTCATACGTTCTTTTATTAGAACTAGATTCTGCCCTTTCCTTCATAGGAAAAACATTCTCACAGAATATTGCATTCCTTGACTTAATCGTGATACCAACAGATACCTCTGGATTTTCTGATTTATGAACCAGAAATCTATATGCTGTACTATTGTACGCATATCCAATAAATATACAATCGACCGTCTTTGGCCCGATTCTCATTTGTTTTGGTTCAGGTACTGAAACCTTAGCCAAACACCCCCACACTTTCAGGTATTTATAAGACGGCTTACGATTTTTCCACATTCCGTAAGGAGTCTCATCTTTCCCTTTAGGTGGTATTTTATTCAGGATATGATTTGCTGTCAAAACAGCTTCCCCCCACATGTTCCGTGGTAATCCCGAGTTAATCAACATGGCATTCATCATTTCTTTTAAAATTCGGTTTTTGCGTTCAGCAACACCGTTTGATTGTGGAGAATAAGGGCTTGTCGTTTGATGAATTATGCCATATTCAGAACATATTTGTTCAAAAGGAGCTACATACTCCCCACCCCTATCACTTCGGATTATTTTTATCCTTTTGCCGAGTTGATTTTCAACTTCGGTCTTATATATCTTAAACGCTTCCACAGCCTCATCTTTGCTTCTTAACAAATATAAGAAGCAAAACCTTGTGCAATCATCGATAAAAGTTACAAAATAATTTTTACCGGTTCTTGTTTGCACACTTTTCATATCACATACATCAGTATGGATTAAGCCCAATGGTTCAGTACTCATTTCCACCGAATAAAAAGGCAACTTAGCCATTTTTGCTTCAATACAAATTTCACATTTTGTATTTGTTTCAACTTTAGAATTAGGAATTAATTCTAATTTCATTAAACGTTTAATTGCATTTAGATTTACATGTCCCAATCTAATATGCCACATATCAGAACACTCAACGGTATAAACAGAAATAGGCTTTTTATTATTAACGGTTACACGGCTCACGGCCATTACATTCATTTTGAACAACCCTTGTCCAGATAACCACGAACAAGGAATATTCCATATTTGCTAAGAATAAACTTCTTAGCTTCAAACACTAGCTTAAATCCATGCTCAACAAGAAGTGATCCGGAGACTAAATTCTTACGGATGTCTGGGACATGCAGAACATCCTTTAGCTTCAACTCCTTTCCAGAAGTGAGCTTAAGCACCACAGTACCCACTCCAGCCACATCAGACGTGGAGGAGTTTCCCATGTGAAGTTTTCGACCCGTAGCAGGAGTGTATTCAGAGAACACCTCCTTATCAGAACACACATGACGAGTGGCACCAGTATCTATGTACCACTCCCTTGGGTTATCCACCAAATTGGCTTCAAACACCACAGCCGACATATCAAAGTCGGCCAGTTCACCCGGCACAGGGCTATGTTCAGCAACAAGGGCACTCGGTTGCCCTTTATTTGGACCATCTTTCTTTGGCCTCTTGCAGTCTTTCGCCATATGGTTTTGCTTTCCACAGTTGTAACAAGTTCCAGTGAATTTCCAAACCTTGGCGGGCTGCTTCCCTTTGTTAAAGGGCTTCCTTTTGCTCGAATTTTCTTACTCCAGCAAGTTCGCACGAGCCTCCATTATTGGGCTTTTGCCCGACGAATTACGGTTGTCCTCCTCAATACGAAGACGAACAACCAGGTCTTCAAGACTCATCTCCTTTCTCTTGTGTTTGAGATAGTTCTTGAAGTCCTTCCATCCTGGCGGCAGCTTCTCGATCGCAGCCGCTACTTGGAATGACTCGCTCAAAGTCATCCCTTCAGAATGGATATCGTGCAAGATCAGCTGGAACTCTTGCACTTGTGACACGACAGTCTTCGTGTCAACCATCTTGAAGTCAAGAAATTTTCCGACGACGAATTTCTTCGCCCCGGCATCCTCCGTCTTGTACTTCTTCTCCAAGGCATCCCAAAGTTCCTTGGCAGAACCAACTGAGCTGTACACATTGTACAACTCGTTACTAAGTCCATTCAGGACATAGTTCCGGCAAAGGTAGTCACCTTGCCTCCAAGCATCGTACGCAGCGCGTAGTTCAACATTTGTCTCATTTTCAGAAATGACCGGAGGGTCGTCCTTCAGGTATTTCACCAAATCCAAAGTGGTCTGGTAAAAATGCATCTTTTGTTGCCATCTCTTAAAGTCAAGCCCGTTGAATTTTTTGGGCTTTTCAGCTGTAGGAACATGGACACCAGGTACATGATTGATCGGATGCTGAGAGCTGGAACCTGCTCCGGTGGATGCCATCAGTTCAGTAGGATGACTGATATTCTTCTTGCAATTGTTGGATATTTGGTGTAAAATTACACGAAAACCCTACGAACTGATATGTATTTTCAGTTCTTACAAATAATCTAAAAATAGAAAATTACAATTGAACTAAATAATAAATTACAACTGAAAAACAGAAAGATTTTAGCCGAGGCGAGTAAAACTCTTTCCGCAAGAAGAATACGCCTCGTGTGGCAGCTAACGGTTCAGGCGTAACTTCCCCAAAGATACAACGACAAACGTCTCTAAATCTGTAGCACACCAGATTTACGAGCTCCGGCGAACGAGAACGGAATCGAGAATTGAGCACTTAGAAATAAAAAAGAATATTCTGAAATAAATAAAAATATCACTTGTTTCTTTTTTTTTTGATATTTTTATATCCGATATTTGGACATATATTTTTCTTTCTTTCCTTTCTCTTTCTTTCTTCTCTCTTTCTTTCAGATCTTTGGTGCATTTTCTTTCTTTCCCGAACAACTATTTATAGAAAAGATGAGGGAACAAAATAAGGTCAACTTAATATGGGAAGGCGTGGCCAGCAATTGAAAGCACATGTAAGACATGTTCAAGAGGACCCACTCTCAATTATTTGCTGACAAATCTCACAATTTTCAAATGAAATCAGATGAACAACTTGATTGACAGAAGAGCAAATTAGAATCACATGTATAACATGATTAGCAAAAAGAGAGAGGACCCACACTCAATTATTTCCACTCACAATTTTTACATATTTATCTAAAGAGTACCATATGAGCCCTCGATATTAAATTTAGTGAGAGATGAAGTTAGTAATCTACAATAACCATTTATTTCATAGGAAAGAACGACTGTGGCAAATCTATGCCAAGACATTTAAGTATTTAACACCACGTGTAGGTAAAGCCTGATCGTTTAAAAGGCGTTTCCAACTAACGACCCTGTGCGATGCACGGCTATTACATGTTTTGGAAAAATTTAAAAAATTAAAAGGCCATTAATTAATAATATCATAATACATATGACATTCATAAAGTAAACATAAATTCGTCATTGGTAAAAAGTTATACATTATTAAAAACATCTTTATATACAACGTTATTAGTTTGATTACTGAGTAACTCATCGTCCCCACAAACTAATATTTTCAACACCTTCCTATTAGTAACACGTGAAAGAACGACGTATAACTGGTCATAAACAGGTTTTTTCAAAAATAGTCCTACATGTGATAAAGACTGACTCTGACTCTTGTTTATGGTCATGACATAGGAAACCATAAGGGGAAGTTGCCTCCGCTGGAACTTAAATGGAACCCCTAACATCAGAAGGAGTTATGTTCATCTGAGGAATCAACACCTTCTCACCTGCGTGATCTCCAGTCAATATCCTACATTCAAGAACATGCGGAGAGAGCTTCGTAACAACCAAACGTGTGCCATTACACAGACCCATAGAATTATCTATGTTTCGCATATCTTCAAATGCAACTCATGGTTCGGCGTTCCCGAACACCTCGCCTTCGTTCAGTACACCTCGAAATGCTCCCATATTTGTAGAACGTATTATGCCTTTAATAAATACACCCTACAAAATAAATTCATCAATATTAATTAAAATATTTTTTCAAATTATATAAATATGATATTACAAATGAAAACATTTACCTGTTCATCATGAAACGGTATATGGAATGCGTTCCAGCTCTCATGTTCGTGATGCGTTTCAATTATTTGGACTGCTCTCAAATGAAAATAAGGTTTGTTTGTCCTACTCACGGAATCGAGTGTATCTCAGACTAGCGGCATTATATTATCGATGTATTCTGAAATTTATCTCTGTGTTTTTTTTTCTCTGAACGTTGTGAATGACGTGGAGAAATAATGGTGGAAGTGAATATCCTTTTATACAACTTTTTTTAGCAAAAAAGTGATTGATGAAAATTATTTAAATGGAAAGATATTGGTAAGATTTTAACAAAAGTGATTGATGATAATTATGGATCAATTTTAATTAATCTTTTTTTTTTTGGCAGACACCTTATTAAACGCAAGATATGCGGCCTTCAAAGAGGAGATTTATATGGAGCCACAAAAAGAGGAGATTTATTTAGATTTTGATTCCATATTTTTTATTGTATTCCTAAAAAAAATCAGAAAAATAAATATGCTATTAAAGAGTTCGAATTGTGAAAATAAAAAGGGAAAAGTTTGAGTCCGAATTGTGAAAAATTAATGCAATGGCGTGAAAAAATTAATGCAATGACGGGATTCCATAAATATAATGATTTATTCTATATTATCTATTGCAATTAATGCTCGCTATTTATTAGGCTGAATTGTTAAAACAATACTAAGAGTGATTTTATGCAATTTTGTTAATTTACTATTTTTAGGCAATAATTAATGAAATTGGCGGGAAAGAGTTTCTAAAGTGAATTATGTTAATCTTTATTATATATTAATAGATTTTGCCATTTTAAATATTTTATAATGACGAATAATATTAGAAAAATTTGTTTTTGTACCGATTTTATGGTTTCCTTTTATGACGAATTATATTAGAAAAATTGGTTTTTGTACCCATTTTATGGTTTCCTTTTGCATAAGTGGAATATTTAGAATAATGATTATAAATCATTTCAAGGTAAATTAGATGTTGATTCTAAAATTGAAAAGTACGGTAATTGAATTTATATAACTCAAAATATAGTGCAATAGATTGTTAGAACTTTAATGGAGTTCGTTGGGGGACAAGTAGAAGAAAACCACACACTATTTGGAGTTCGGACGAGAGTGTATGGGCATGCGGCGCGCAAGTGCCTGTCTGGTCTAGTTGTTGACGTGATGGCTGAACTTGACGATTTGTTTGGCGAGACAGCTCGTCGCATATGGTCGTGACGAAAATGTTCTAACTCGCTTTCGAGCAGTCGAACACGTTTGAAAAAAGTTTTTTTTGACACAATGAATCTCCTGAAGATTTTCAAAAACATCTATAAATACCCATATGGGTTGAATTTCATTAAGAACATAGAGAGAGAGAGAGAGAGAGAGAGAGAGTATATAAGATAGTGCATGTTTATCTTGTGTTCATTATTCTTTTTTCATTTCTTGATAGTTCTAAACACAAGTAAATTCATCGAAATCTTGTGTATTTGAAGTGTCATTATACAAAAGATAAAAGTTGGTGTATCCTGGAGACATTTGTCAAAAACTGTAGATATTAATCGGTAGCGATTTTGTCTCACGGAGAATGTATTTCACGTACCTCGACTTGTTTATTGATTTGAATTCTTTGTTGGAGTTTGTTCGAGAATCGTGTCCGTGGTTCATGTTTGTTATTTGATTGATTCGTTCTTCATCATTCTATGTTTGTGTTGTTTATTGCCATTTTTCGAAAGGCAAGTACACATATATCCAACAATTGTAAGACGAAATTTGTATATATTTTCTAAAGATGACGAGCACAAAGTACCATTGCTACTTGTAGCAAATTATCTACTATTGCAATATTAATTTGAATTGTTGGTATAATAATCATAATGTGACATTAGCGGTAAAATGAGAATAAACATAAAGGTGCGTTCATCAAATCAAATAGCAGATAACCAATAGAACTACGAACATGCCTACCTATATGCGCCTAGGTCGAATAATTCATCCACTTCCAATTCTAAACGTTATTTAACTAGATTAGCGGTGATCAATTGACCAACCCTAGGATTTAAACAACTCGCACAAGTTGAACTATTCAATAGATTAATGATCACAAGAACAAATACAATTTATTTCTATCTCTAGGTGAGTCAACTCATGCTCGAATTGAATTTCATGTTAATCAAAATTGAGAACTCACATTCAATCACCAATAATAATAGAGAAATAAAAACTTAGAATAACAAGTGAGGTCACAAGAAACTGCTTCCATGTGTTAGACTTAGAACTGTAAACGAACCGAACGTTCGCAAACAAAAGCTCGTTCGAGCTCGTTCGTGTTCGATAAAAGCTCGTTCGTTTGCTAATCGAGCCGAGTTCGAACAGAAAATTAGCCTTGTTTAATAATCGAACGAACACGAGCTCATTCGTAAACGTTCGATAATGTTCACTAACATTAATTAATATATTTTATGTTATTTTATGTATTGACATAATATTTTTAATAAAAAAATCTAAAATCTAACATAATTTTATTTATTTTTTTATATATTTACATAATATTTTTGATAAAAAAATAAAAAAAATAATTTTTTTTATTTGATTCTTTTATTCTCGAGTTCGAACGATCAAATTTTGATAAAAAATAAACGAACGAACACGAACACTATTCGAATGTAAACGAACATGAGCTCGAACAACCCAAGCCCAGTTCGGTTTGATTTGCTTACATCACTAGTTAGACTCTAACAACTCAAGCATAAGAGAAGCAAAAATGGAAAATTCCTGTGACAAAAGCAAAGTACAAGTGAATTTTGGTATTTTCGAGCCTTTCCAAATCGGTCCCCGAGCTGTTCTTCAAGTGTTCACTAAACGTGAAACTTTTTGTTAACTACAATTAATTTAAAAAAAAGATGGTATGATTAGTTGTTAGTGGGATTTTGGATTAATATTAAAATAATATTTAAAATATAATAATTAAAGTTGATCTGGTGTAAAAGTATGAGAGAGATGATATAAAGTGATGGTTAGTTAAAATTATGTGAGTAAATGAATAGTTAATTAAAGTAGATGTGATGTGTAAGAATGATTGGATGATGTTATTTAATAATATTGATAAAATTGAGGATATTGGAGTGGAGTTAAAGAGTTAGATTTTGAGTTGAATAAATTTTGAGTGAAATTTTTTGTATACAAACATGTTTGCTCTAAGTTTCTATTTAAACGGAAACAAAATTAGCTCAAAACTCTGTCCAAGTATGCAAAAGTAATGCCCAACCATCGCGGGCCCCGACGGGTCGTTGCGGAGCCTGCTCGCAAAGTGCTTGCGAGGTGCTCGTCTGGGTCATAATCAATGTCGTTGGCCAAGAAGGTCTTAGTAGCCGCAAAACTTTAGAAGCGGGTGCTAGCGAGCAACACTTACTACATGAAGGGTCACGATGGTCTTCTCATCGCGGGTCGTGAAGGCCTCATGAGCAGAAGGTCTAGGAGTAAAGGCTTGTGGCTACAACGGCTTGCAGGCCATCACTTGTATCGCGGACCACGATGGTTTGGAAAGCAAGTTTATTTTATGCATAGCTCGTCGGGTTCCTAGGTGGCTTGATTATCATAACTTGTTTGTAAACTGAGTCTCAAAGCGGATTACTCGTAGCTCAATTCATGATTCACCTTCAACCACACAGACTAAAATGCACAAACAAAGGCAGATACTTACTAACGAAACATCGTTTACAAAACACATAGAACTTAACAATGTGGATTGGATTTACTAGAAAATGTATAAAACGGGGGAAAACACCAAATAATCAAAGAGAAAAACTAATAAAATGGACAAAAAAAACTCCCCCAATCGTTCTTCTTCCCGAACAAACAAAAGTAAACATCAAGTATGGAAAACAGTTTTAAGCGGGAAAAGTTTAACATGACAAAAGAAGATTCAAACAACCATACACATACATGCATGATGGATCAAGTTTTCCAGTTTTTGTGACTTTGTGTTGCATTTATGGATTGATCTCGCTAAAGAATAAAGTTGAACCAATTAAAAAATACACATGATAAAGATTTCATTGCATGTAATTTCTATGTCACTCACCATATTTGATCTATGTCATTGAGTGTGCTAGTATGGTGATTTTCAGGGTTTAACCACATTTGAAATGTGGTGAATACTACAGAAATTCTGTTACTTGTATATGAGATAAACCAGATTGTTCAAGGTAGTCTAAAGATGAATAACATAAATTAGCGAAACTAAAATTAATAAAAAATCCTTAGGAAATAGTATGCATCCCATTATCACTTAACCATAGTAATATTATGTATCCACTCAATCATCTCATATCAATTACGTAACTCATGACTCTACTTTATTTACCTCACTCAATTGAGTCCATCAATTATATGTATCCACTTAGTGGGAGATTATAAGAAACATATTATATACAATTATATTAGTTATTCATATAATTGATGGACTCAATTAAGTGAGGTAAATAAAGTAGAGTCCATGAGTTACGTAATTGATATGAGATGATTGAGCGAATACATAATATTACTATGGTTAAGTGATAATAGGCGGTAATAATGGGTGGCCAACCGTAGAAATATATATAGATCTTATTTGTTATGATTCCCAATATACTAAATTGATACTAGTTTCTATTATCCACATCAAGAATTAGAGAGAATATCAAGAATTAGAACAAAGGCCCATAAAGAGGTTTAATTGATGAAGATCATAAAATCGAGGTTTAACTGATGAAGATCGTAAAACCGACCCTATTTGTGATTGAGGATGTATTCGTGATCGATCATGTCCGAACGTAACATTTATGGGGATCAGATCCATAGATTCACAAATATACGGTTCCGCTATCTAATTATGATTTTTGATTATTTAATGTGAATGCTCCTGAATTAAGAGATGAATTTTCTCATTAATATAATTCCAACATTGTGATTTCGAAAAAAAAAAGGACAAGTGAAAAAACCCCCAAATCCCCTCAGCAAACCCTCGTCTCAAATTTGCGTTGCCTTCCTCGGTGTGACCACCGGTCGCGCTCGACTGCCTCCCCTACTCTGTTGTCCCAAGCCTCCAATGTTGCCGCGGAATGCCTGTGATGTCGGTCTGGATTGCCCTAGTTCGCTGGCGTAGTAGCAATTGGAGGCGGCGAGCCCTTGGTCGTCGATCGGTTTGCAGCTGGTGGTTGCCGGTCTCGATCAAAGGTAAGTCTGTCGTCTTTTCCGCTAATGTTCTTATCTCCAACTTGGTGCGCGAATGGTGAGCCCCTCTGGCAGCTCTACTTTTCCGGCGGATCTTCGTTTGGGGTTTTCTAGTCGGGGTGCCGGTGGTCTACGTATATATTGGATGGTTTGGGGGTCGTGAGGCGGGGCGGGGCTCTGACGGTGTGTCGGAGCCGAGGGGCTGAACCGCTACCCCCTGTTCCGACTAGTGGTGATAGTCGGCGGGGTTCTGGCGCTCCGATGCTCGGCTAGTGGTGTTAGTCGTGTTCGGGCGGTGCTAGAGTGAGTGTGGTTTCGGTGTCCCTGCGGTTGAGGTGGGCCGTGTCGGAGACTGATTTGTGTTCGGGTTTGTCTTCTCGTATAGGCTTTATAGCAGTTTCGGAAGTCGTCCCCTAATCTTGGATCTTTCCTCGATTCTGACTTCTTCCTCAGATGGATTTTGTTATCCAACTGTACTTGCATTTTCATTATCAAGATTGTGTTTGTGCCCCACTTCTTACATCGTTGAGAATTGGTTGAACTAAGCCTTCCCTTTCCTCTGGTAGATACCCCGCGAGGATCCAAGGCTGCTTAAATGGCACCGTTCTCTGCTGGTTAGGGCCGGCTGTTCTGCTGTGGAAGGGCCTTTCTTTTTAGTTTTGTGTTTTGTTTGTTTGTGTCTGTGTCTGCTTAGATTTTTTTTTTTTTTTTTTTTTTTT
>CACSLK010009714.1:8156118-8167477 GCA_902706635.1 Striga hermonthica
GTTAACGGAATTTAATTCCGTTTTTTCTTTCTTGTGTATTGCCAACGAGCTACTGTATTTAATGATGTTCACCCGGTCCATTAACCCTGAGAAATAATCTTTCCGAAGCGTTCGACCTACACACCATAAACAAAGAAAAACTGGAAAAATATACGGAAAACACATAGAAAACAAAAATAGAACAAAACATACAATAAAATATAAAAACGAATAAAAACCAACGAAAAGATCAAAAACGGGGGAAAAAGAATAAGAAAATAATAACGAAAAATGCAACAAAAATGGGACAAACAACTCCCCCACACTTAAACCTTTGTTCGTCCCGAACAAAAAGAAAAGAAAACAAGACACGAGCATGGATACTGTTTCAAATAAAAAGAGTTTCAAAATGCCCAACTCAATCGAATCGAATTTTAACGACCGTACGATCATATGCATGGATCACAATATAGGCCTCACTCATTTTCTTACATAAATATATGATAGGCACGCTCAAAATTGGTCGATATTCAAGTTTCAACATATGCTTGCCAATCGTCTAAATTACTCAAAACAATCAAAGTTCAAGATTTGCGAATCAAGAGGACTTCACAGGTTGTAATGTGGGCTATGGAAAATGTATGGATATATATGAGGATAAGAAGTTAAAATAGTCAATCAAAGTTTTTCGAGTAATAGACTACTCGAATGTCCGTTATTCACCCAAATCAACAAGACAAAACATATACCATCCCCCAACAACTCCACAAACAACATTTAATTGCTCTATCATCGAATTGCAAAATTACTTGACCAATTTTTTTATTATTTTTTTTTCATTCTCTTTTTTTATTATATATATCTTTCTTATTTGGAGAGTAACTTTTTCCGAACAAGATCGAATCAAAATGACAACTTTCTGTAGGTGTGAACATTGGAGGTCATCCAAGTGTCCTACAGTAGTTTCCAAATGCTCGTTACCCGTCAACACGATCGACTAGTAAGAGGAGCAAAATCCAATCGATTCGTCCTGCGAGCTCTCATGTTTTTTTTTTAGGTCAAGCAATAGAATTCCAACTTCAATTCACCTCATTCAACATCAACACCATTTTCGCCAATCATCACCAATTCAGTCAACAAAGTACATCACATATACGGCTGACAAGAAAAAGGTTTAAAGCTCAACGGGCTACTAGTGGAATAAATTTTAGGACCAAAGAACAAGGCAGAAAGAGAGCTAATCAACAAAATGCCTCAATCATATTCGCAATTTCAAACTCAATCGATTCCTTTCAAACAAACTCAAGGCAAATTCTAATCATTCAAGAATATGACCAATATTTCACAAGAAAAGAATAAGGCTCAAAACCTCACAAGGCAAATAGATGTCATTCAAAGTAATCAAGCAAATACCGAGGCAATGACCACACGTCCGTTATCACAACTTCCCAATTTCATCAAACATTCATCAACAATTCATATTATCCACCAATACCACATGCTCAACAACACAAAATCCTAAAACTAGAACCGATCCACCACATAAGAATGCAAAATCCAATTTGACTCCCCCACACTTAAAATGTGGCAATGACCTCATTGCTTCAACATAAAACCAGGAAGTCAAATAAAAAGACTCAGCAATATATAATGGACAAATACTAGCATCCAACACAAAACTTAAAACAACTGACTCAAGGAAAAGACAGACTAAAAGAAACAGAAAAAGAAAAAGGTGTGCAAACCGAATATTCCTCGAGGAGAATAAGCATCCCAATGCAAGTCCTTCGCCCATGCTCCAATCCCCAATAGATACTTCCTGCCGAGAAAAACCACACAAACTCCAAACCTCCCATTATTCAAATATAAAACTATAAGAGCAAAAATAAAATATCTAGGAAAGCAGTAAATTCCTTGGGTTATCTCCCAAGAAGCGCTTGTTTAACGTCATTAGCTTGACGAAACCTGCGGGGAACTCAGTCGGGATCTAAAAAGAGGTGACGTTCGTGCCACGCCTTTGTATTCTCGAGAAGTGGCAGTGCTGGCACTAAGGCCAGAAGGCGGGCACTGTGGATGCGAGTGGTTATGTTCTGGGTGAAGTTTGTCTGATCACGAGCATTCCCCAATGTTTGGAACAAAACCGTCCCCAGCCGAGATCTCTCGTCGACCTCGACAACCAACGGCACGTCAATAGAGCAAGCCGAGTAAAGTACTATCCCCTTCGTAAAGAAGTGCGATGGACTCAGAGGTGAATGCTCCAACTCGAATGTGGGAGGAGGGACTTGTGAATTGTCCTCCTCCTCTAATGAATCATACCGAGCTCGTAGGAGCATGTCATCCTCTTCGGCCTCGCACATTCGCGCAGAATCAGAGCCTGGGGGTCAAGCATGGAGTGCGGGTCGTCGGCTTGTGCCTCCGTATAATCGAGACGTGTAGTGAGGCTCTCCATTCGTGCATTCAGCTGAGCACACCCGAGCTCAATCTGTTCATCTCGGGTTGCTTGAGCCGTCATGCGAGCAAGAATGAGGTCGAGTTTTGCATCGTACGCCAATGTTGTCTCTCGGAGTTCACCCTCGTGAGTAGATATGTGTTCCATGGTGAACTCATGAGAAGGATTGTCAACTCGGTCCTCTATGGCATGTACGCGCTCCATTAAGCTCTCAACATGGAACTCCAAATCTCTCTTACGGGCAGCCTGGGATGCCAAAGTATCGAGAATCTGATCGAGCTTTGCATTATAGGTTGTCTCATCTTCTTTGAATTTAATAAAAGCCAGGATCTGGTCGAGCTTCGCATGGTAGGCGGCCTCTCTTTCTCGAGCTGCTTGGGAATCTATGAACTCAATAATTCGGTCGAGCTTCTCGTTGAACTTAAGGGTCTCATAATTTTGCTCGACCGGAAGATGGTTCCAGCACTGCTCGGAAGAATAAGGGTACGGTTGGGAGTAGTACCCAGGGAAATAGACTGGCTCGTTTTTCCAAGAGGGGTCGTGCACAGAGTAGTACCCGTGATTAAAATTCATTGTACCTGCACACCAGAACAAAACAACCACGCGTAGCCAAGAAAAAGGGAGGAGAAAAGAAGATAAAAACTAAAACAAGAATATAAGAGAAAAACACAAATGCGCAAAAGGAACAAAAACACTAAAAATGCTAAAATAAAGAGAAACACAGAAAATAAGATCAAACACCAAAACTAAATATCCTACTTGCCTTCCCCGGCAACGGCGCCAAATTTGTTGTGTACAAATTAAATTTTTTACCGAGTACCGAATCAAAAGATTAGTTCCCCAGATCGATCTCACGAGAAAGGCAGTTCGGAATTTTGAAATGGTATCGATCACACACAAAGGAAAATAAAATCCTAAACATACTAATCAAATAGGGGAGGAATGATTTACCAACTAAGAAATAACATAAAAATAATAATCTACCTAAGAAATACGAACGAAACAAAGATGAGAAGCTAGGGAATCGGGGATAATTAATTCAAGTTCTAGCAAAGTCTGGCAATTCATTGTTCGGTTCTAGATTGACACTCTCGCTTAGTAATCTAGCAGTTCGCTCCCAATAACTCTTCGTAACAAGGGATTGAACATAGACGAACAAGTTCGAGCATACAACACAGGTCAATTATTCCAATCCCAATAACTTTTCGTAACAAGGGACGGGTAATCGACAAATGTATATTTCAATCTAAAACACATAGATTAGTCAATTACGACATTGTCTACCTCATGCGAGCCTAGGTCAACGACTGCTCCCTTTTCGGTTCTACAAGTCGCTAATTCAATTAGAAGAGTATTAATCGACTAATCACGTAGAATCAACAGACCCTAACTCGACTAATCAACATTCAATTGTTACCAATTGCAAGATCGAAATGTCACTTTTCGATTATATCAATCCACCAAGTTCAAATTCATCAATTCCTAATCAGAATAACTCACGTAAGCGAGAACAATTTAAGCCCGACGAATGCACGTTAAACAAGAACAATCAACCTCCTATCCCTAGCACAAAAGATCAGCTATGTATCATGAATTCAACACGATAAATTGATTCTCCTAATTTAATCATTGTTCATGAATTAAACTAAAGAGAAAAGCTTACAATTATTTCAATCCGAGTTCGAATGTTGAAGACGAGATACAAGCTTAATCCCAAAAAAAGAAAAAAATGGAAAATAAAAACAAAAAGAAGAAGAAAGATCGAGAAGAAGGAGAAAGGAGAAGGAGAAGAGAGGAGTTTGTGAATTTTCTCCCGACCTAGGGCTTTCGCCCCCCGTCGAGCGTGTAAGAATTCGTCCCCCTTGAGAGTGCGTAAAATCTGTTCTTAAAAGCTGCTAACGCACGACTCGCGGCCGCGGAGAGGCCCGCGTGCTGCGGTGAAGAGAAGCTCCGCGGCCGCGAGATTTCCCACGGCCGCGATATTTCAGCACTAAAGCTCTGAGGATGCTGCGTGCCTTTGTTCGCCGCGGCCGCGGAAGGAGAAGTCGCGGTCGCGGCCAAGGATTTCTGGGCGCGATCTTGAAAGAAGTTGCAGCAGGCTCGTCGCACCGTGGTGGAGGCTCGCGCCGTGAAGGAGATGGTCGTCGCGCCGTGGTGGAGCTTCGCGACGTGAAGGATGCTGCTGCCATGCCGTGGTGTGGGTCTCGCGCCGTGGAGGAGGTCCTGCCGCGTCGTGCTGGAAATCTTCGCCGCGCCGTGGTGGAAAGCTTGCAGTGGCTGATGAAGGTGGCGCCGCGTGATGGTCTGGGCAGAGCTGTTGTCGGAGGGTCGTGGTGGTACTGTTACGGAGGGGATAACGCAGTCGTGAAGGTGGAGGACTTGTGCACGTTCAAGGGCCTGGGCGAGCTTGTGACTAGTTATCCGACCTTGCTTTTCGGTTCGTGTGAGCTCGTTTGGAAACAGAATTTAATTCCGTTTTTTCTTTCTTGTGTATTGCCAACGAGCTACTGTATTTAATGATGTTCACCCGGTCCATTAACCCTGAGAAATAAATCTTCCCGAAGCGTTCGACCTACACACCATAAACAAAGAAAAACCAGAAAAATATACGAAAAACACATAGAAAACAAAAATTGAACAAAACGCACAATAAAATATAAAAACGAATAAAAACCAACGAAAAGATCAAAAACGGGGTAGAAAGAATAAGAAAATAATAACGAAAAATGCAACAAAAATGGGACAAACAGTTTGTGCAAAGCAAGCAGAGCCATCCTGGTGTTCTTAATCTATTGATGAACTTGGTACATATAAGACCCTTCAACAGAGATCTGCCAGCCTGTTTGAATGGCTTCTTTAATACCTTCCAGATTTGCCAGAGAGCTATCAAAGGAGAATCTCCTCTTATTTTTAACAGCTTTAACCTCAGTATCAAACATAATAACATTTTAATTGTGTTCTCAATTCCTCTCTATATATGTGAAAATTAAATGATTAATTGATATTAATATTGAAGAAGAAATTAAAATTAATTTCTATTAAATGTAGCAAAAAAATTGTTTGTGAAAATTATTTATTTTTCTTGTTACATTTTACAAAAATTCTATGGAGCAATCCGATTGTTTTCTTATGGAGCCATCCATTGCTTAATATATTGACACATGTCTAAATTGTATTTATTGTAAAACACGTGTCAATACACTATTGGTGAATAAGTGTGGATTGCTCCATAAGTCGAGCCATCCGATTGCTCCATAGCAAAACTGTTACATTTTATACATTAATTGAAATATGAAAACAAGGTATTTTCGAAGAAGAACGAACTTAACAAACATTGATCGTTAAATAAAAAAAGTAAAACGAGATTGTTCGATATAAAAAACGAGTTGCAATTGATATCGAAAAAAATAATTAAAAACGAGATACAAAAGGCGTAATACTATATTTGAAAAAAGAACGAGTTGCAATTATTTTAATTTTACTAATACTTTTAAAATATGAAATTCTAATATTAAAATTTTCGTGACTACAATTTTTGCTATTCTCAAGTGCCTAATATTTTTTTATATTCTTTACAGTTTAATAATTTGGAAGATAAAAGTTTATTTTTTTCTATTACTTACTTAATTTTATATAATTTATTTATTTACAAACTAAATTCTTTGTCAACATGTCTTGTCACTTCAAAATGAAAAGCTATGCACTATCTTGAAATGTGTGGTCACATGCATTTATCTTATCATGAGATTCCACAATTTTTAATTTTCACTATTGCAAATTGGTGTTACATTATTGCATCTACCTTATCATGATAGCATATTATCTTCAATTGTCCACATGTGTAAGAATTTCCGGCTATAAAACCATGAGTAGCTTTGTGTAAGTCTAAAACATACATCTTCATTTTAGTGTAAAAGTGGCAATGGATAGAAACCAAATTTTTTTAATTTCAGTATGCCTAACTCTTTCGAGGACGATAGTCCATCTTCAGCAAATTCTCGATATCGTAGGAGTATACCTCCCATTTTTTGCCAATTTTCTGCAAGGCAATTGCAATCCCATTTTAAAATTTTTCACATCAACCAATTTCCTCATTTCCTATATCCCAAACTTTAGAAAATCATGTCTACCCTCAACACAAAATGCGATGAACATGAATCAGTCTCATTATATGTGGCCAATAGCATCCCAATATGGAATGTCAAATTCACTTGGTATGCCTTTTCAACATGGTAATATCATACCAACAACTATGAGTAATGGACTTACTGGCTCACAAGATCCCCTAAGAGCTACCATGGGGTCAGAGGTTGAAGTTCTTGACGATATTTGTCTTAATACGGAGACAAAAGAAAATAAGAAACCTGAGCCAAAAAGACGTAGGAAAGCATCTACAATATTGTGGACACAAGAAGAAGATATGTTGCTTTGTCGCGCAGTTTGTACTATCTCGAGTGATCCTATCGTCGGTGCCCAACAAAGTTCTGAAGGCTTCTGAAAACGAATCACTCAATATTATAATGAAACAACGCATACTCGAAACTTGCTTGAGAGATCTATGGATTCAACAAAATCTCACTTTTATGCTTTTCATGCAGTTTGCCTTAAATTTAATGCATCCATAAATAGGATTCGGTCTGACGAAAGGAGTGCTGAAAATGATGCTATTGTGTTACAAAATGCATTAGCAGAGTGGAATAGTGAAGGGAAAAGAAAATGAGGCTTCAAGTGGTTTCACCATTGGGAGATTCTGAACAATAGTCTAAAATTTTAAGGGACTGGTGAAGCAATTCATGGAGGAAAAAAATCTGGGACATCATGGAAGATCACATTTCTGGATCAGAACAAGATGTGGAGCATGTTAGTAATGACGATGAAAGATACGTGCGTCGTCCTATCGGCCAGAAGGCAGCGAGGCTGCAAAGAGAAGGGGGAAAAGTGGCATACGCTGCAAAGAGAAGGGGAAAGTGGCATATGGAGTAGTACTGATTGAAAATCAGAACGTATGTTGGATGCATTTGGACAAATTATGAGTATGCACGAGAAGCAACAGAAGGAGATAAAGAAGTTGGTACACATAGAGTCGTGGAAAACCTATAGAGAAATGTTAAAGGAAGACACTTCAACTATGACTGAAGAAGAATTAGAAGCTTACTATGGGCTTCTTGCAGAATTGAAAAAGGAATTGGGCCTCAATTAATTTTGACAATGTATTCTAATTATGTTTCTCGTATTTTGTTTGGAAGAATTTGTACTGTAATTTATTTTTATGTATTGTAACGTGTTTAATTTTAATGTTTGTCGTTTTGTATTTTTCGTCTACTGTGTTCATTGTCTCTGTCCAACTGCATTCATTATATTGAACAAAATAAAAGCTCATCAACCAAATTAATTATGTTTGAAAGACATGTTCACGTGGTGAGAACCTACCACTTGTAAAACCTTACCTTTAACATCTCCTCTTCTTATTATAAAAATGGAGCATTGGTAGATTTAATTAGACACCACCATCTTCAGCAAACAACATCATTTTTTGCTTCCTCTTTTACTCTTCTTTTCCTCAAGTCTCATTTTCCTCTTATTATTTCTAATAAAATGTCTAGACGTATAAATGACAAAGTAGCATGCCGTGCGTTCTTGAAAAATATGTTGGATGGTTCTTTCGCAAAAGTTGAATTTGCCTTCATAGAGGCAGCTATTAATGAGTTCCCAGAGGGCGAACAAGCTGAAAATTCAGCAAGGCGAGTGCACCGGGATTGTAATGTTGGACACACTTTACTTGTAAGATATTATTTTGCTAATGAGCCCACCTATTACTAGGGCTTCTTTCGTCGTAGATTTCTTATGTCTGACGTTTATTTTCTCGTATTGCTAGTTCTATTGAAAATCATTTTGATTACTTTAAGAGCAGAATGTTGTGACTGGTAAAAAAAGTTTTACACCTATTCAAAAGTGTATCGTTGCTATACGCCAACTGTATATGGAGCACCCGCCTATCAGTGTGATGAATACTTACGCATGTCAGAACATACGGCAAATAGAAGTCTCATCGAGTTTTGTCGACGTGTGCGTCAAATATTTGCATCCCAATACTTGCGTTCACCCAATTATGCTGACATTCAACGGCTACTTGTATTACATAAAGGAAAATATAGTTTTCCGAGAATGCTAGGGAGTCTTGATTGTATGCATTGGGCATGAAAAAATTGTCCAGTGGGTTGGCAGGGCTGATACACTCGAAGAGATCATGGAGTACCCACTATAATGCTTGAAATTGTGGTCTCACAAGACTTGTGGATCTAGCATGCCTTTTTTGGACTTGTTGGATCACAAAATGATATTAATTTGTTACACGAGTCTCCATTATTCGACGGTATTTTACATGGGATAACACCAAAGGTAAATTTTACAGTAAATGGAACCCATTATAACAAAGTTTACTACTTAACAAATGGTATCTATCCAAAATGGGCAATATTTATGAAAAGTTTTCAATGTCCAGATGATCCAAAGAGGAAAAAGCTTAAGCAACGACAAGAGGCTAAAAGAAAAGATGTTAAATGTGCTTTTGGAGTGCTCTAGTCAAAATAGGCAATTATCCGTGGTCCAGCTCGTTTTTGGTAGAAAGAAGATCTCATTAAAATGATCCATAGAGTACTTTAGCACTCACTTAAGGTCCTAGAGCATGCTCTAAATATTAACAATATCAGTGATCAATTTGGTTTTCATGTTTTTAGTTTTTTACAATTTGGTCCTAACCCATATTTAGTGTCACAAGTTGGAATGACATATATGTTGATATATTTGCTTAATAGACTATGTACAATTCGATTCTCTTCATGAGATATACAAAATTAAAAAAAAAAAAAAAAAAAAAAAAAAAAAAAAAAAAAAAAAAATCTTCTTTTTCAATTATAATCCCTTTGCTAATTTCGTTATTTGAATAATATACTAGCAAAAAATTATCGTGGACACATTATTTAAAGCATGGGCTAAATTATATAGAACACGTAAATCCCTTCGACGAGCAATTGAAGACAAAAATTACAACAAAATTGGGAATTGATTCCCTCTCTCTCATTGTTTACTCAAAAAAAAATAAAAAAAAAATTAAGGTAATTTATGAAATTATTAACAAATTAAAATTAGTATTTTTTTTATCTAATTTTAAGGATGAAGATTGTCATAATCGACGATTGTAGCTGACAGAGTTAGTATTTATCAGATAAACGGTCATTTTATTTCGATTAATTTTCGTTGTGTATTACCCCATTATAATTCATTCAATAAATTATCTTTACAAGTAGAAAAAAGATCCAATTAAATTGGACATCTGACACTCTATTCTAACAATTGACTCAATATTAATTTTAATTTATTAGAATATTACATCATAAAATATATGAAAAGATATTATTAAAGATTTATGTTTTTGTTAACTCAATTCACATGGATGGAGTGACTTTCGCTAGACTTATGAATCAGTTAAATAGAGGATTTTTTTTTTTTTTTGAACGAAAAGATTTTACAACACGCGCAAAGGTGCAATCAGAAAACCAGCCAAAAGCTAAAAGATGCAACCAAAAGTTGAAAAATTGGGAGGACAGATCTGAAGATCACCTAGAGCCTACACTAGCAACATTATACCAACACACTCGCAACACAACACAACACAACAAACACTACAAAGCTCCCAAATAGGAGAATCACCGATCCTACCGGATTAATACCCGCTCTCACTCAGGCACAAACAGAGGCCAAAAGGACCAAACCGAAAAAAACAACCCCTACCAAATAGAACATACAAACAAACACAACTAAGCGGAACAAAAACACAAAACCTCACAAAAACAACCTTCAAACACTTAATTAAAGCAAAAAATTAGAAACACCCTTTCCCCAGCAAAAGAACCACCCAAGTCGGCAACGACCGACAACAACAGTTACCCATCCGCGCGGACCGAGTCACAACCCCGGAAGTAGACCCAGGAACTGCCACTAACACCTAACTGAACCAACACTGAAGGACCGACCCAAATCCAGATAGCAACCCAGACTCGCACCTAAGAACCACCTAACACCCACCACCGCCAAAGGCAAAACCTTCGAACCAGACCACCAGCGCCCATATCTTGGCCCGACTTTACCGGTTAACCCCTCCGACCAGCACCAGAGTAGGCCGGGACACGCAAAGGGGATGGGCAAAAAACACCGCCCCGACTCCTGACAAAAGAGAACCAAAGTCGTTGCTCCTTCTGATAAAAATGCCTGAAGGCCTTCTCAACAAAGCTGGCAAGAGAACGACACCCCGACATGTCGTCGTAGCAACCAGAACCGACAAGATCTAGTTGAGGGACGGGTGACACCTTCGTCTGCGAACAGCTCTACCTCTTGACGATCCACTGGGAAGAGGGCCACAAAGCACAAGGGAACCACCGCCGGAGCCTCGGGGGGGGCGCTAAGGAAAGGCTTATGGAAATCTCAAGATTAGACGACTGTAATTAGGTTTAATGAGATGCTTTGTGCCTTGACAGTTAAATAAAGAGATAAATGACATTTTTCTATATAATCACTCCAAATAATGAGTCCCAAGGGTCAACAGGCGTGAAAAAGGGTGTCTATGCGCAAAAGGGCCCCAAAAGATGCGCATGGTTTTTGTTAGGTGAGTTAGGGCGTGAATGGATATAGATGTATCCATACTAAAATTCAATCACAACAATTTCACTTTTCAGAATATTGTTAATCTCGTATTGCAATATGGTGTGCCTTGGCACACCTTGCTAGGTGTGCCAAGCATGATGTGCACGCGCTAGGGTAAGTAAATAATATGAGCTAAAAAACTTTTTATGTAATGTGAAAACACACGCTCCGTATGGTCAAGTCACCTTTTAGCATTTATTTTTTTTTCCCAATTTTGCCGGCATCGTGCCT
>CACSLK010009714.1:8212721-8228357 GCA_902706635.1 Striga hermonthica
TTATTTGTAAGAACTGAAAATACATATCAGTTCGTAGGATTCCCGTGTAATTTTGACCAAATATCCAACATTTTTTGTGTGTCTTTCATTCTGGCCGAAGGGCCATTTTATAGCAGAAATTTTGGCCAATTGGCCAATCAAATTGTATTATAATATATATATATATATTATTTTTTTTTTTTTAATTGCAATTGGGGGCGGTTGCATGTGGCACCGCCCCCTACACTTTTTCTAACAAAAATGACTTGCCGAGACAAAGTCATCTACTCCACATATAGATCAATTTACGAGCTCGAGTTTTCTGTTTTGATTTCCATTTCACGTCGGGCTTATCATGTGCAGCTCCATGCCTTGGATATAATGACGTTACTCAGTCGATACGAGAATCCATAAGGGAGAGACAAAAATCTCCAATCATCTCTAATCCTAATCCCTGCTGCGGAGCATAAGATATATTATGCTGCAACATTAGAGATAGGTGGCCGTTAAGTCTAATACTTACTCTGGCTTACCGTTGGCCGAGCATTTTGGACAGGAGCTTATCCATGTGCAGGAATAAAGCTAGTCTCCAGCTCCTTTTGAAGACCAATACTTCAAAGTAACCCCAAAGTCCGGTGGCAAAACCACTAACTATATAAAGGCACAGAGGTAAAGCTCATCACTTGTACCACCATTTCCATCTTGTTTTAGTATGTGTATTATTTTTGTGACATTTGTTCAGCAAGGGAGCTCCACAAAGTCCCGGGTTGCCCACATAACTCGAATTGCTTAACGCTATTAGTTGAGGTCCTATGGGGATATGCCCTGACAAATTGTTGTTGGACAAGTCCAAAGCACTCAGAAAACATAGATGTTATAAGGTATCGGGAATTGTTCCGGACAGATGTTTATTGGAAAGATCAAGCGACTCAAGATGCTTGAGATTATCTATCTTTTCATGGATATTCCCTCCCAAATTATTGTGCGACAGCCGACAAATTAAGGGCAAGCAAGCAAGCCAGCCAGATTTGTCAAGTCTGAATGTATTTCTCCAACAAGATAATTACTTGAAAGATCCAAAAGGACCAAGTACGTCGATGACTTCATGTACTCCATCATTAGTCCTTTGAACACAAAAGCCAAACGCTCGCCGACTAGATGACATCTTAGCGACGTACAATGAAGTCAAGCTCGACCAACAGTTTGGGAGATTGCCTGATATAATTGGTTCATGGATATCATAACAACTAACTACAAGAGATTTCATTTGGCACAACGAAGAATCAGGTATTGGGCCGTTTATCATGTTATATGAAAGATCCAAGGATTTCAAACTGGAAGCAAGCTCTGGGATTGGTCCATCAATCTGGTTTTGAAATAGTATCGAGTGAGTTAGATTCATGGACTGAAGCCATTGTGGCAGAGTCCCTGTAACGCTACAGTTTGATAAATCCAACTCAACAAGCGCCTTTTGGGTCTGAATCCATTCGGGAAATGGACCTCCGATTTCGACAGATACAATGCTGAGAGATTTCAGTTGGAAAGGAGGCGTAGTTTTTTATATCAAGATACTCTAGTGAAGAAAGATTAGCAGCCCACATGAGGTCGTCAATCCGTAGACTTCCACACGAACCAAGCGTCGGTAAGCCTGCGAGATTGCCGAGTTCTTGGGACAATGGCAGCAAAGCCCGCATTCGAGAGATTGAGATATTCCAGCTGGTTCATTGATCTGAGAAACGCAGGAATAGAGCCACAACGAAAATCGTTGAGACTCAAGTCAAGGTAACGAAGAAGATGCTTGAGTTCCAGCAGAGATGAATCAACCATGTTACCTCCCAACACTGTGTCTCTGTGCCGTAATATGTTACCGATTATTGTGCCTCTGTTTCTGAGTCGAAGACCGATGACGTGTCCCGTGGGCCGTGGCTTTGTCACACTCGATGCCTTGCCAACTACAGCAGTCATATTTGATGTTGTTCCAAGATGAGAGCCGATTGGAAGGGTCGGACAAGGTTGCTTTGAAACGCAAGAGGGCTTCTCGTTCTATTGGAGTGCAATCATGGAATGTAACATTGTTGTTGTTAATGGTATTAGTTTTAACTAGTAAATATATAGCTGCTACAACTAGAGCTAGTAACGGTCCTACTTAAGACTCGAGAGGTATTCTATGTCATATATTTTCCACCATAATGATTGTTGAGTGAAAGATGACAATATGACATAGAATTAAAAGCGAGAAAAGTAAACAACACAAGATTTACGTGGTTTGGCAATGTGCCTACGTCCACGGCGGTTGAGGGATCTTTATTATTCTCAATCGTCTCAAATACATCAATACGTCCACTCCGCTCACTTCGCTCAATCACAGCTTCCCTCGCTACGTTCGCTCCGTTACACTCGCAGGCATCAATTTGCCCCCTTCCTTTGTCAATATATGAGTCATACCAACAATGATTTTCCACGAAATAGTGCACACAAATATTGATCACTTACTCTATCCATGACGAACTGTTTTGGTCCTGTAAAAAAAATTTGGTTTTGTACCGATTTAACGATTCTATTTTTCGTAAGTAGAAGACTTATGAAATTATCAAAACCTTTTTAAGGTGAATGAGAAATTAATTCTAAGTGTTATATATTAATTAATTGAGTTTAAATAACTCAAAGGTTGTAGGGTTCACAAAATATTCTTTTTTGGACAAACTAAACGAGCCATAATTATGCATTATGTATGCTAAAGTTGTAGAAGGGCTCGTTGGGGACAAATAGGAAAACGGAACTCGATTCCAAGTCCGTATGAGCTCGTACGAGCCCGCGGCGCACGGGCGCGCAACTGGCTGCGGAAATCAAATGGTCGCAACCCTTGGTGACCATAAGGTATCTTTTGGCCACTAGATGCATCCGTTCTCGTTCGAACACGTCCCAAAAGGTGTCTTTTGACACTTAAACCTCTTGGAGGTGTTTCCCTACATCTATAAATACTCACATAGATGAAATCATACATAACTTGAGCAACATGAAAATTAGAGAGCTCTTGCATTATTTTTCAAAGATCATATAGCATATTGTGTGGTCCATGATTTTTCCATTGAGTCTTGAGAGTTCCAAACAATAGTAGTGTTCGCCGAAGGCTTGTATATTTGAAGTACCGCTATATACAAGTCGAAAGTCGTTGTATCTTGGAGGCGTTTGCCATTAACCGTGAGTATTTTACTGGGCAATTTCGTCTTAAGGAGAACGTAACTATTACGTGCCTCGACTTTGATTTTTGTTTCGTTTTCTTCATTCTCCTTAAGCCTTCTTTTTGATATTCACAAACCACACATACTACAATCTTAAGTCGAAATTTTTGTGAGTTCATAAGATGGCAACCGAAGGAAACCAAATGTCTTCTTCAAGTGCTCAATCGACCGCTATACTGAGTACTAGTCTATTGAGGGTAGCTGCTCCAGTCCAAGGCGAGAGTCCATCAAAGTTCAATAACTATGTTTTGAAGAGGTGGCAACAAAGGATGTTTTGCTACCTCACAACTCTCTCCTTCTCTTGTTTACTTTTGTAGGACTTTTTGATCGTCCCCAAAAGTGAGACAAACGTCCAAAAACGTATGGTCTTGGATGTTTGGCATCAAAGTGATTTCTTGTGTAGAAATCTAATACTTAACGGACTAGAAAGGACACTATATAATGTGTATAGCCCAAGTTAAGAAATCTAAGGGATGTCATTATGATGATGACAAACTCAGGTACCTTGCCTAAGTTTACTAACTTATGAATAGGGGTAAAGGATAATGCGAATTGTTGAGGACAAGATAATACTTGTCAGAGCTCGATCTTTCCGTCGTGGTTCGAGTACATACTTGATTAAAATTCCACGTTTATAGCGGATAAGAACAAGAGCCACTTGACCCATAGGCGCTTATAAATGTTGTCCTACAACCCTAACTAAGGAAGAAAGTATTTGTGTAATTCTTCGACTTTAAGTGTTGGAGGAACCGACAAGGTAGTGTGCTAAGAATTAATATTGGATATCGTGGACATTTTTCGTGCCCAAGACATCCATAAGAATCTATTTTTTGGACCATTAATTGAGTAAGGCCGAATTTAGATTAGTTTGTAATTATCGGCAAATATGTTATGCCGAAATATGATGCATTCTTAGCATAAGGAGACCTTAATAAAGGTCATATTACAATTATTGTAAAAATTGTAATCTATTGATTGACGAAAAAAAATAATAAATAAATAAGTTGGTCTTATTTATTGAGTGTTTATTTGTGGCATGATAAATTAGTACTTGTGAATTTTAATACTAATAGATGGTGAATCTATAATTGATTCATACAACAAATATGAAAATTGTGTTAAAATGAAAAGTGTCAAAAGCATCGTAATAAACGGTTGCTTAGTTCACTAGTCCTCTCGAGATAAGTCATATCGGTATATGTGATTTAAGAATTTGTGTAGACTCGAGTAGGAAATATATTATAAGAATGCACAAAGTATTGGCATAAAGCTTTTGTAGCTTTGATTCATAATGATGATGTTGATATTCAATGAAATAGTTAAAAGAAATAATCACCATGAGTAGGTGACGTTTTCTTATTAATCTAAATGCTTATGTGAGAAACAATTATTTCGACAAAATTGCAAGCACCACATGAAGGTAGATACGAAACTCCATTTGAGTTATAAAAAGAGCTAAAACATTCGTATCTATATCTTAAAATGTGAGGGTGTTCGGGCATGGAAGGCACCACACGAAGGTAGATGCGAAACTCCATTTGAGTTATAAAAAGAGCAAAAGCATTTGTACATATACCTTGAAATGTGGGGGTGTTTATGCCAAGGTGGAAATGCCTAATTAATGATATGAAAAGTTTGTTGAAATAATTTTGTCGAATAATTTCAAATTCATTGAATAAGAAAATGAGTCTATGAAGGTTCTTCTGACTCTTTGTGATCGTAAGTCGTATGTAGACAATATGATGATCTTGGAATATAATCATGATGTGTTCATGAATAACAAGAAGATAAACTTTGACATATAAAGTTTGTGAAATTCCAATGTAATTTTGGAGATTAAGTTTCTAAGAGATCGGAAGTAATTGTTTGACACAATCTCATCATGTCAAACGTATGTTGAAGAGGTTCAATGAGTTCAATAAAACCTCAAACTAAAGTGAATGTAGAATTGACTCCACACTTAATTAACAATTCAAGAATAATTAGTTTCTCTGAAAAAGTGTGCTGAATAATTGGAGGCTTGAGGTGCTTGTCGAATAGTACTCGCCCCAATGTTGCATTTTAGTGAGCAAACTAAGATGTTCACGAGTAACTCGAGCGATGAATTTTGATCACGTTGAATCGAGTATTGGACATGAAAATATCTAAGACTAAAAGTGACTAAGTGTTCACTTTAGGTGGGTAGAGTAGTCTCATGAAAATAATCTAAGTATAAAGCTAGATCCACAATGGAGTTCGAGTTTATAAATTTGGGTAAAAGGTGTGGATGAAGCTAATGACTTAGAAATTTTCTAAAAGATATTCCTAGGTGGAATAAATTGTGCTCATGGTGATGATTATTAATCAATTAGAAATTGAAAGAGTACAAAGTAGTTTGTACAATAGTAAGTCTAGACATAGACGTTGGAGACTTAATTTCATAAGAAAATTATCTCGTGTGGGGGTTATATCAGTTGACTATGTGAAGTCAAAGATTACCTAACGGATTCGTTTACAAAAAGCATGAAACGAGATAAATTGTACAAAGTGGTTAGGGGAATGAGCTTAATAAAAATCCACAACAAACGAACGGTCTTAGCGGTAACCCAACCATGAGAATCGGAGATCCTGAAACCTTGGTTCAATGGGAAAACTAAGTTTTGACAGTTCAGTGAAACACTTGAAAAATTTATGCTCATTTTTAGAACCATCCAGTGTTATAATCTGCCTAAGTGGTGAGGCTAAGTCGAGGACTTTTAATGATTCCTATACCTATGGGTGGAGTAAGGCATGATACTCTTTATAGGATAATCACCTTTGTATGTGAGAAGTAAATGCCCGCTTCAATCGAACACTTACTAAACCGCGATATGGCCCAAAACCGAAATGGACACAACGTGAGAACAAGAAATTGGTAGAGCTATGATTGTCTTGGTGCACACAAACAACCGGTAAGTTCAAAGCATTGCACTACTAACCGGCTAGTGTATCCGATAGTATTTCAGTAAGGAAGATTCAAAGCCACAAGCTATCTATCCTGATGCAATGATGGTTCGCCGGAACTCTTAAGTATTGCATACATGCATTAATTTCATTCATGTAGGGGATTGTAAGAAAAAATTGGTTTTGAACCGATTTAACGATTCTATTTTTCGTAAGTAGAAGACTTAGGAAATTCTCAAAACCTTTTTAAGGTGAATGAGAAATTAATTCTAAGTGTTATATATTAATTAATTGAGTTTAAATAACTAAAAGGTTGTAGGGTTCACAAAACATTCTGTTTTGGACAAACTAACGAGCTATAATTATGCATTATGTATGCTAGAATTGTAGAAGGGATCGTTGGGGAAAAATAGAAAAAACGGAACTCAATTCCAAGTCCATATGAGCTCGTACGAGCCCGCGGCGCATGGGCGCGCAACTGGCTGCGGAAATCAAAGGGTCGCAACCCTTGGTGACCATAAGGTATCTTTTGGCCACTAGATGCATCCGTTCTCGTTCGGACATGTCCCAAAAGGTGTCTTTTTGACACTTAAATCTCTTGGAGGTGTTTTCCTACATCTATAAATACCCACATAGATGAAATCATACATAACTTGAACAACATAAAAATTAGAGAGCTCTTGCATTATTTTTCAAAGATCATATAGCATATTGTGGTCTATGATTTTTCCATTGAGTCTTGAGAGTTCCAAACAATAGTAGTGTTCGTCGAAGGCTTGTATATTTGAAGTACCGCTATATACAAGTCGAAAGTCGTTGTACCTTGGAGACGTTTGCCATTAACCGTGGGTATTTTATGGGGCAATTTCGTCTTAAGGAGAACGTAACTATTACGTGCCTCGACTTTAATTTTTGTTTCATTTTCTTCATTCTCCTTAAACCTTCTTTTTTTATATTAAAAAACCACACAAACTATAGGTCCTTTATGAATAATTGTGGAATCGAACCAATGAATATACTCATATTCACTTGACATTCAATGAACTTTGTATAATGGCATCTGCTGCGTCAGTTACAATTCATTTAAACATCAAATATTCTATATCATTCATGTTATATTCGTATCGTCATGTCTGTATCACAATTTTACCAAACATTTCACCATTTAAACATTCTCCCATATTTACGGACGACTTACTCCTGTTTGTGGTTGTATCTCTTGACCAAACAATTTTGGATAAAACTTTACTGGACACATTTTGCAGCATCTCTGGGTTGACGGTGAGTGCCACGAAAACACGTGTCTTCCTCTCTAAAAATGTCTCCAGCCAACTCAGGCAGGCATTAGCAGACTCCATGGGTTTTAGTACAGTCGATGACCTTGGTAAATACCTTAGGGTTGTTGGTGTTATATATGATATTACATTTGCCTTTTATGAATGAAAATCATGTTCGATTAAACAAGTTACATGTATTGTTGTTTTGCACTTATATAAAATATTTCATTAGCGGGTGAACAGAAGATCATTTTATCAGTCACTTACGAAGCAAGAATTATTGGTTCACAACCTAGATGGAGATGAACACATCGGAACGGTTGTAGTGTCAACGGTACAGTTGGTCTTGACTGATTAGTTGCACTAATACATTTATGTATTGAACAAGATCCCAGAGAGAAAAAATTTATTTTATATTGATCGTCGTAAACAAACTTAAGTCTCGCGTTAATTACTACGTTCTCTTAACCCGTAAGATATTAAACAGACATGTACATGCAATATTTATTACTTTGAATCACTTGGGTAAGATTCAGTTCGCTGGATCAATAGTCTTATAATATTGTTGTATGTATGATGGGCCGCCCGGTTTCGGCTTCCGGACGCGACCGGTCGCGTACGCGATCGTCGACCGGATGGCAAAAAAAAAATACCTCGTCGAAAGACGACATTTCGCTGGAAATCGCCTGGTACAATTTCTTCTAAGATTTTTGAAAAAATGAAAAGAGCAAAATCATCCAATTAGAACAATAACTAGTAATAGAAGGAGCTGGTGAATAATAATGCCCTAATTATATTGACTGCGTATCCACGGTGTGAAGAATTCTGTCCAGAAATTTGAATAGCGAGAGTGCTGATTGGTTCGGTCTAGGTAGACAATCCGCACAAAATAACGTCCCCAGCACGCTAAAATCGAAATTGAAATTTCATGATTTGGCGCTCACTCTCCTCATCTCTCTCTCTCTCCAAAACCTAGGGTTTTCAAACCTCTTCAACTTTCCCCTCATTTATCCCTCCATCTCTCAGCCTTCCAGTTTCCAATCCAAATCGGGCTCTTAAAAAAATGGAATCTTCAGTCTCCCACAACATGCCTCCGATCAATCTGACGGAAGGCGCGGTTGCGATGCTCGCCAACGGCCAGGCTCAGGAGTCTAGCTTCAAGCCGGTGCTGCAAGTCACCAGCATACGGCTGATCAACCCTCAGAATCAGAACAACGCCGCCGTGGAGAGGTACCGCATTTTGCTCTCAGACGGCACTTTCTTTCAGCAGAGCATGCTCGCTACCCAGTGCAATGACTTGGTGCGGTCTGAGAAGATGCAGAAAGGCTCCATCATCCGGTTGATGCAGTACGTCTGTAACGTTGTCCAGAACAAAAGGCGAGTATGCTTTATGTTTTTTTTTTTTTTTTTTTTTTTTTGTTGCCAAATGTTGTTAATTTTCCCCAGGTGTGTATCAAATGAAAGAAAAAAGAACTGTTAAGCGGATTCTTTGGCGTAATTGGAGTTTTCAGTCTTAATTCAATCCAATTTGTGATCGATACACAGTGTATATTTTGTTCTTTGGTCTTCGTAAGTATGAGAATCTGAAATGTGGCTACTTGTGGTAGTGTACTCTTGAGTTTTTATTTATTTATTTATTTATTTATTTATTTTTTTTATGGTGGGATCTGGTGGTGGCTGGGTTTATGTGTGAGAAGGTCAAACATTTACTGCATAGTATGAGTAAAATGTAATTATTTCGATCTATGAGTGACCTTATGGGAATAGCAGGAGTGATTTCCTACTTGATGTTATGGTTTTCAAAATTTTCAGCTTTCTACATTGCCTCATGTGTATTGTGCCGTTGAAGCGTTCTTTTTTTCTTAAATTAAGTTAGAAAATTTGGAAATTTTACTTCAATAACGTGTTGCATTGTTTAGTGTACTCAGTTCCCTTTCTCTTTATTATTAGATAAGGTACAGGGGCTGATGATTCCAATAAAAAAATCTGTTCGCTACTATGGGATGAGTCTGTGCATCTTAGTTGTCATTGCTGCTGTTGTCCTTATGTGTCTACTTAAATGCATGAGTGCTTTGAGAGGTATTCCTGTGGTGTGTAGTTATTAACCCCAACTTAGTGGAAATAGGAACTCTTTTTCACTGTATTGTTCCATAAAAATGTGTTACAGTCCCTATTAACAATGGTTTTTCATGGACTTTGTGCAGGATTATCATCGCGGTTGATCTAGAAGTGATTGTTGAGAAATGTGACCTTATTGGAGATCCAATGCAATATCCAACTGATGGGAGTGTTCCTTCAGTCGTGAGATCACCCGCACCACGTCCAGCAATGAATAACCTTGTTGGTGGAAACTCTCCTCCATATAGTGTTGGTACAGCCATGAATAGTTCAGCCGCAAGGTCTACTATGGGTGGTGGAATTCATGCTCCACTTTCAGGGGAAAACCGAATTGCAGGACAACATTCTTACTCTGGTTCTTTTTCGGGAAATCCCAGAACAGAAACTGTTTCTGGAATGTCGCGACCTCCTTCAAGTAGTTATGGCCGCACTCCCCACTCATATCAGCAGCCACCTCCAATGTATGCTAACAGAGGTCCAATCTCCAAGAACGAAGCTCCTGCAAGAATCATACCTATTGCGGCCCTGAATCCGTATCAGGGAAGGTGGACAATCAAGGCGAGAGTAACAGCAAAGGGTGATCTCAGGCTTTACAACAATGCTAGGGGTGAAGGTAAAGTGTTCTCATTCGACCTTCTTGATTCTGATGGTGGAGAAATAAGGGTAACATGCTTCAATGCTGTGGCGGATCAATATTATGATCAAATTGAGCCTGGCCGAGTTTATATGATCTCGAGGGGGGCTCTGAAACCAGCTCAGAAAACCTTTAATCACCTCCGTAATGACCATGAGATTTTGCTGGACAATAATTCTACTGTGCAACCATGCTTTGATGATGATAATTCCATCCCACAGCAGCAGTTTTGTTTCCGGCCCATAAGCGATATTGAAGGCCTAGACAACAACAGTGTAGTTGATGTGATTGCAGTTGTTTCGTCTATCAGCCCTTCGAGCTCAATTATGAGAAAAAATGGCACCGAGACCCTAAAGAGAACCCTCCAGCTGAAGGACATGTCCGGGAGGAGTGTCGAGTTGACTTTGTGGGGAAATTTTTGCAGTGCTGAGGGACAAACACTTCAGAGCATGTGTGATTCCGGAGTCTTTCCTGTTCTGGCTGTGAAAGCCGGCCGAGTTAATGATTTCAATGGTAAATCAGTGGGGACCATCTCCACGAGCCAGTTGTTCATAGAGCCCGATTTTCCTGAAGCTCACAAACTCAAAGCATGGTTTGCCAACGACGGAAAGAGTACCCCAGCTATATCCATATCCAGGGAATCAAGTATGGTGCGGACAGATGCTCGGAAAACAATATCTCAGATTAAAGATGAAAAGCTAGGGACTTTGGAGAAGCCAGATTGGATCACGGTCTCTGCCACCCTAACTTACATCAAAGTCGATAACTTTTGCTACACCGCTTGTCCTCTAATGATTGGAGACCGGCAGTGCAATAAAAAGGTCACGAATAACGGGGACGGGAAATGGAGATGCGATAGGTGTGACCAGTTAGTCGATGAGTGCGACTATAGATACATCCTCCAAATGCAAATCCAGGATCACACGGGCTTGACCTGGGTCACTGCCTTTCAGGAGAGTGCAGGAGAAATGTTGGGCATATCTGCAAAAGAGCTGTACTACATGAAGTACGAAGAACAGGAGGATGAGAAATTTACTGAGCTGATTCGTAATGTGCTCTTCAACAAGTTCCAGTTCAAATTAAAGGTGAAGGAAGAGATATTCAGCGATGAGCAGCGGGTGAAGTCAACAGTGGTGAAGGCCGAAAAGGTGAACTTCCAAACAGAAACCAGGTATCTGCTTGACATGATTTATAATTTGAAAGAGGACAGCTCGGGCTCCGTACAGCACAAAAATGAGAGTGTTATCACAACACCAGCAGCTACCAGCATGGGTTATAGTGGAGGAATAAATAACAATGTGAGTAGGCAAGGTGGTGTAGGTGCAAGTCAGATGGGTCCTTATGGCAATAATAATGGTAGTCAATATGGTGGTGGCTCAAGATATAATTCAACTGGCTCTGCTGGTGGGTTTATGAGTTGTAATAGCTGCGGCGGCACAGGGCATACTACTGCTAATTGCCCAAGTGTGGTGAGTGGTTCTGATAAATCGTATGGAGGTGGTTTTGGCAATACTAAGTTGACAACTGGGAGTGGGGGTGTGTCTGGTGAGTGTTACAAATGCCATCAGATGGGACATTGGGCAAGGGATTGTCCAGGGACGGGCAACAGTGGTATGTCAGCATATGGTGGTAGTAATGTGAACCCTGGGGCAGGTGGTGGGGGTGCCTCTGGTGACTGTTTCAAATGCCATCAGGTGGGGCATTGGGCGAGGGATTGCCCTGGGACGGGCAATACTGGTGACTCAGCATATAGTGGCAGTAATGTGGGCCCTGGGAGATATGGAATGCCACCTAAGCAGCACGTGGGTGGGTTTTGAAATAATGTGCAACTTAAAATAATAATAAGCCTGCTCTGCCAGGCTAGGTTCTGATTTTGTATGGGTGTTATTGGGTGTTGGGAACTGTGATTTTGTGAAGAGGTATTGAAGAATTTTGCTGTGGGGTTGGTTCTATAAGTTTGCCTTTGTCCAAAATGACTAGAGCCTTGGGTTGGTGAGGGCATGGTCCATAGGATGGGATTGTAATTGTGTCTGGTAAGTTTCAAAGTAATATGTTTCACTTTTGCCGATGTACATTATTTGGTTTTGGTTTTCTGGAATGTGTTCTCCCTCTCATGCTTATGAGAAAAAGTGATAGGCCTTCTATGGCCGACACGGGTCATCATTCTGCATTGTTTCTCTCTGTAAGTTCTTTTAATGTGTATTTGTGTGCTACCTTACCGCCATATCTGAATCTTGGTTTGTGTCTAACATGTATTAATGGGAGATACAATGCTGCCATACTATCAACCCTCGCAGACTTTGCATGATTTTGTGTGTTTTCTCCCACAATACCGTATATTATTAAGTACCGTAAATTATTATATTAGTCGACTACAGTAAACCTAGAGTCGTTGCCCGCTGCAGATTAGCCCTTTCCACAAGGGGTATCATAACAGCCGTACTAATAAAACTAAAACACACACTAACACACACACACACACACACGTACAGACTGCTACATGAGAGAACTTAATCTTCATTGGTCAACACAGCATAAAAACACACCAAGCTGGAGTTTATATCATGCACGCAGACAGACCAAGTCGCAACTTGAGTGGGCGATGCCACACAACAAAGAAAATTCAAGAAAACAACCTAAAGAACTCCTTGTTGCTTGCGACCGATATAACATCCGGCGAAGAAAATGAGCTCACCCACCTTATCCATACATGTTCAACATAAATCCCCGAGAGTAGAATAGGGAATAAGAGTAGAATTGGATGGACAGAAGTGAAAAGCCAAAATACAGATTGTCAAAATGAAAATGTTGAACTGGAAACAAAGTTAAATGCACAAATTTAATGTACTACATAACCTTTCTGTCGCAGTTCAACTTTCTCCTCTCTTTAAGCCCCCTTTAAAAGTTGATTGAAGTTGGAATTTAAATATTTTATAAACTTCATAAGAAGACCACCATTACAATAGTCCAAGACCAAGCCAATTTGAAAGACTGGTGCTCCAAGCCAAAAAACAACAGAAACCAGTAAAGGAAATGGATAAATAAAAGCAACCAGAATAACACCATTCTCGAGCAGCTTCTATAATAATGATTAAAGATCAGGCATTCCCTTGCCAGTTTTAGCATCATAAGTTTTCTCCAAGACCAGTTCCATTGGAGTGTCTTTCGGGCCAACTGCACAACAAGAAACGAGACTAAGCAAATATTGTTCCAATCATCACATAAATAAAAATCCGTAATATCTTATCACAAAGGGGTGTAGTAAAGCCTTGCATTATCAACTCAATTTCTGAAAGACAGAATAGTAAAAAAGGTCCTAGACATGCCAGTTATTCAAATAAGATCGCAAGAAACAATCATTTCACCTTATAATTTTCCGTTTCTAAAATGTGTTATTTTCTCAATAACTGCTGGTCTTCACTAAATAATCTTACAAGCTATACTAGCTTCATATAATGCCAATCTAACTACGTGGAGTATCCAAAATAATTCCAGCTAAAATAGAGTTCATCAAGTCAATCGTGTCTCTTTCTCTATTCATCAAAAGCAGAAATATCTGCAAAGCATAACAGCCTACTATGTGGTAATTTGTAATCCCATGAAATGACATAAGTTCCTGCCTTTCAGCCTATGGTGGCACAAGACTGGAGAAATGAAGAACCAAAAGGAGAAACAGGAAAACAAAATGCTACTCTTAACTTCAAACTAATAGTCACCGTCTAGATTTCATGTGCAACCTAAGAAAATGGAAGTTCTATTAAAAAAAAAATGATAAATTAAGTCACTTAAGATTTCATCTATGAAATTTTAAGTATCGCCCTTTATAATGTTTGTTGCATAGCAGAATTTGTTGTATAGTGATGAAAATCCAGCAATCGGGCACAACTGCAAGATACTAGTCTCATAACAAGGTAACTTCCTAGTGAATTCAATCATCCTTTCACATATTGAACTGAACACATAATCATGGCCGTTTTTCGAAATTACTAGTTATGTCATGTGAACCAGAGCTCCAGATAGACAAAAGTGACATTAGAGCAGACAAACAACGGACAAAACTGCAAGAACCTGAAACTCACCAATGGTTGGTCTAGGAGTGCTCCTTATCTTCAAGATCTCTGGACGAGGAATTATTGATCCCGAGGCCCCTATACCTCTGGATACTCGTACTTTGCTACCGTCTTCTAAGTATTTGATCCCAACCTTGCAGGGTTTCCTAAAAGGGCAAATGTCAGCCACCATCTTTAAGAAATTTCAAAGTGGAAAAAAGGAGTAGGCATTCTCATCTCACCCTGTAATTGGATCTAAAACCTGAACGTTTGAGACGTGAAGGGGAGCTTCCACCGAGAAAATCCCACCTTCATGACCTTGCCCTTGCTTGATATGCTTCTTCACCTGCCGATTGATTTCAACTTGAAAATGAGATGTGCTCGTGAAATATAGAACGAAAAGCCAAACAGTACAGACAAGATCCAAAGCAAGGATATAACTTCCCCAAATTCACATTATCACTAGAAACAATCTGGCTTCTTTACCAGCTTGCAAACAAATTGTTTCGACTACTTTTACATGGTTATATTTTTAAATAACAAGAATGACACAGTCTTCCACTAAAGTCCTAATTTTTCACCACTCCCTTTACACCCAAATCAAACCCACCTAAAAGATAACAAACAAATTAGCGGATTAAATGTGCACTCGAAATAGTCCATCCGAGAAAAAAAAAAAGACCCTTCCATTGTAATTCGTTAAGTGCACGAACCAAACAGGCAATAGCTCACCAAATTCTTGCCCTCGACAATCACACGATTTTGAGAACGAACAACTCGCTTTATAATACCAGTCTCCCCTTTATCTTTACCCCTCATTATCATAACCTGCCATTTATAAATAAATAACGAAACTTGAGCAGATTTCCATAGGCGATAAAAAGGGACTTCAAAACAATATTTTTAGATTATTTGTATATATATATATATCAGTTCGTAGGATTCCCGTGTAATGACACGGAGTAACCAACAATTCAAAGGAAGTGCACAATACCCATTTTTCCTTACATTATCACCTCTAAGTATCTTCCAGTGATGGATGAGTTTTTGCGCTGCCTTCCAACCCATTTTCTCTCTGCACGAGCTTGATTGGAACAAAAATCGTACCTTGGAGCTCTGCAAGAATTGACAAGTTGAAAAGGGGTTTTGATGGAGGTGGCTGTTGTAAATGGGCCGTTTATTTGGTATGAATTGGGCCAAGCCCACAACAATTCGTAACAATAAAAATAAAGTGAGAAAATACTCGGTAAACGAATAATTTTATTTGCACACCTACAAATCTTCTTTTTTATTTGTACATTTATTATATATATATATATATATATCCCCCTATATATTAATTCAGAACGCGCTGAGCCTACGTGGCTGTTTCTGGTGCTTCGGAATCCTATGTGGCAAAATTACATGCTTCGTTA
>CACSLK010009714.1:8230222-8244280 GCA_902706635.1 Striga hermonthica
GTTCAAGCTTATTGAAGATTTTTCTGGGGTGTCATCACCTCCTCATCTGTCAACTGCAAATGATGTTGCAGAAAATTGTGATCATAATGAAGCCACAGTTGAAAATAACTTCGATGAGGACTCCATGGATTCTGAGTACAATATGGAAGATGATCACATTGATGATGATGATGATGATGACCATCTATATCAGAATTTTGTTGATCATAATGTGGAAAGTTCAATTCAGGGTTCAGAAGAAGAAAGTGGTAACAGTGAAGCAGATGTGGTCCAGAATGGGGATGACCTAGATGATCATATTGCCAATATTGAGGAGGGAGAACAAATGCTTGTATTCAATCCCGCCACTATCTTCAATCCTGTGTTTGAGCTTGGGATGCTATTCAGTAGCAAAAAGGAATTTAAGAAAGCTGACCAAAGTTATGCCATTAAGAGTCACAGAGGTGTGAAGATATGTAGAAGTGATTCTACAAGGTTGTATGTTACATGTGTTGCAACAGACTGTCAATGGAAGGTGCATCTAATCAAGAAAAAGAATGAAGAAACTTGGTTCATCAAGGAATTCATTTCTGAACATTCTTGTCCATCTACTTTCCAGGTAACCTCTGTGAACTTTTCTCTTAACACTTAAATCTGCTACTTAATTTTTTTCACAACACGTAAATGGTCATGGTAGTTAATCCACATCTTAACACTTATATATGGTACTTATTTTTGTCCATCTACCTTGCAGGTGAAAAATGTGAAGTCCTCTTGGTTGTGTGACAGATACTTGAAGGAATTTAAGGCAGACCCCAGGAGAAGTGTAAAAGGTTTCAGGACAAGCACTATTGAAGAACTAAGGTGTCACATTTCTAAGGATCAAGCATATAGAACTAAGAGAAGAGCACTGAAAATTCTGCAAGGCTCTGCAGAAGGGAAATATTCTAAGTTGTGGGAATATTCTGAGGAACTTAGAAGATCAAACCCTGGGTCTACCATCATTTTAAGTACTGAGGCTGATAAAGATGGAAATTCCAGGTTCAACAGGTTGTACATTTGTTTTGCTGCAATGAAGAAAGGGTATAGAGATGGCTGCAGACCAATAATGGGGATTGATGGATGTCATTTTAAGGGCCCACACAAGGGTATTTTGTTGGTTGCTGTGGGTGTTGATCCTAATAATAAGTGGTTCCCTTTTGCCTATGCTGTAGTGAGTAGTGAGTGCACAGAGACATGGTCATGGTTCTTGACAATTATGAAGAATGACTTAGCATTGATGGACACCAGTGATTTCACCCTAATGTCTGACAAACAGAAGGGGATCATTCAAGCTGCAGCTGAAATATTCCCTGAAGCTGATCACAGATTTTGTGTCAGACATCTTTGCAATAACTTCAAAACAGCAGGTTATAGGGGTTTGGCATTCACAAATGCCTTATGGGCTGCTGCAATGTCCACAACTAAGTCTGGATTCACAAGTAGAATGGCAGAGCTTAAGGAGATGAGCCCAGATGCTTGGGAATGGCTCTCTAAAAAACCACCAGAGCAGTGGTCCAAATCACATTTCAAAGATGATCCCAAATGTGATATGCTATTGAATAACTGTTGTGAAACCTTTAACTCTTGTATTCTGGAGGCCAGAGAAGAACCTATTATCACAATGCTAGAGTGGATTAGAGAATACCTAATGAAGAGAATGCAAGAGAATAGAGATAAAGCTGCAAGAAAGTGGAAGAATAGATTGTGTCCAAGAATAATGGAGCTTCTGAAGATACACAGTAAGGCAGTGGCTGATTGCATTCCAGTGAAGGCTGATGATATACACTTTGAGATAAAGTGTAACAATGGAGCACAATACTCTGTGAACTTGAAGGATAAAATTTGTTCATGTAGGTCTTGGGGATTGTCTGGAATTCCATGCAACCATGCTTTGAGTGCTATCTTTTTTCAAAGAGGTAATGCTGAGGACTATGTAGATGAATGCTACACAGTGTCCAAGTACATGGCTACTTATGGGAACACCTTGTATCCAATTAATGGCACTGAACTTTGGGAGGAGAACAATTTCATACCACCACTGCCACCAAACTTTGGAAGGGGTGCAGGGAGACCTTCTAAGGCCAGAAGAAGGGAGAGTGATGAGATGGTTGGGAAAAATAAGAAGAAACAAGGAACTTCATCTTCTACAAAGGTGAAGAGGCAACAAAGTAATGTGAAATGCAGCAGATGTGGTGGTGAAGGCCATAATGCAGCCACATGTTCAACTACCACTAACCAACCTCCACCAGTAACCACTAACCAACCTCCAGTGGTACAAAAATTACAGGTAATTAATTTAAATATATATATATACTGCTATTGCTACTGACTTATGGGTGCAATTACTGAGTTATTGTGATGTGGGTTTTAATTTCAGGTCAAAAGGAACAGTGGTGCATCTCTTAGAAACCTAGCAAGTACTGTGAACCCAACTTTGTTTCCACCACTGTCAAATCCAACAGAAGATGCAAGTATTGTGATGGAAGAAGTTCCTACACAACAGTCCCAAGCACCTTTGATGGACACAATTCAAAGATCAACTCCTGGACCATCCATGTATGATCAGCTACTCAGGGAAAACATTCTGCAGCCTACAAGAGCCACACATGGAGTTCAAATCAGAGGGCCTCCTACATTTACTGGAGAGAGGCCTGTTTTTTTTGTGGGAAGCAGTATTACCACAGCTCATAACAAGGTCGTAGTTGATAAGGGAAAAAGTTCCTGGTACTTAACCAAAATGGCCATGGCAATGACAAATGATTTTGGGTCTGCTGAAGAAGGTTGATAATGGGTTGTTAGATATTTTGTAATAGCTTTTGTTGAACTCTGAACTTCTTAAGGAATCTTTTGAAGTCTGAACTTCTGAAATGGTAGTTATTTTTGTGTTGGATTTTGTAATGGATTTGCTATGGTTTTTTATATGGCTTTGGTAAGGTTTTTTGATATAGATTTGGTAAGGTTTTTTGATATGGATTTAGTGATATAGTTTGCAGGATTTTGTGCAGGACTTGTGGAAATATGTGTTGGATTTGGTAATGAATTTGTTATGGTTTTAATATGAGTTGTAATGAGTTTGTGCAGTGTTTGTTTCTTATGTGAAGTTTTGTGCACATTTTTTTGTGCTACATGTATTTCAGAAACAAACTAACAGATAATGACAATGGTAAACATACTAACATGTAAATACCACTAATATTAATAGCTTCCAAAATGTTGATGCCATTACAAAACCATATTAATAACATTACAAATACATAAACCTAATATCAATTATTCATCAACTGTGTGAGAGCCACAGAAAAAGATGAAAATTAATATTATCAATAATCCTACTATCATCCTCAAAAGTCTTGTTTTTTTGGTACACTCATTTTTCAATTTCATAATTTCTGCCTTCAAAATCTTGTTTTCTTCTTCAAACTCAAATTTCTTTTTCTTCATTTTCTTGTTTTCTTCTTCAAGGACATAGAGGAGCTCCATCTTTTCAATGTCAGCCCTTTTAGTCGATTCTTCCATTTCATTCAATTTCTTGAGCAACCCAGGAATTATTCGTTGAGCACGGGCACATAGATGTGGATCGACCCATCCAAAAAAATTGCATCCTCCTTCCTTAATTCGAGCAAAAAAAAAAAACTAAATTAAATTACAAAGCATTTATTCAGCTAAAAACATCAAATTACAAAGATGTGCGACTTACATTTCAATGGAGGCACGAAAAAATCTTCTTCCACAATTGGGGGTTTTCCACGAAGTTCGAATTTCAGCTCTCCGCCCACAATTGCAATTTGGATAAGGATAATCTGTGCTGATGTCAGACATCTTGTTAGAGCTTCACTCTTAAGTCGAATTTCTTTAATCGTATGCCGAACGAGTAGATTTCGCAAGCATTAGGGTTTCTGCGTGATTTTAGGGTTTCGAATTGGCTCCCGATTTTTCCCCAAATTTTTCTGTCAAATGTGAAGGAAATACGCGTGGAAGGGGTATTTATAGAGGAGCGAGCTGATGTGGATTAAGTGTCCACGTGTAGGTCCACGCTGGCAATTTCGGTGTTCTCAGGCGGAGTTCCGACGACTTTGGCCGGATTTGGGTAGAAAGACCGAATTTTTAAAACGTTTTGGCTAAAAGTACCAAAATGAAAAGAATGTGGCTAAAATTACCAACCCGTCTAAGTTAGTGGCTAGTTTTTGCAATTTAGCCCAAATAAAATCCCATTTTCATTTTTGAACGGATTGGTCACCTTCGCTAAGAGAGGTTTTCTACTCATTATCGCAACTTTTGTCCAACTAATGCAAACTGACTTACAAAATTTCTATGGAGCCATCGATTTTTTTATGCAACCATTCATCACTTAATATATTGGCACTTGTCTAAATAGTATTTATTATATGACATGTGTCAATACACTATTGGTGAATTAGTGTGGACGACTCCATAAGTCGAGTCATCCAATAACTCCGTAACAAAATTGTGCAAACTTACTGCACTCGAAAATTATTATTACAGGTGAGAAACTGCAGGTGAGAAACTGTCTATGTTCAGGTTATTATTTATATAAACTAAAATGGGATTCTCCCCAAAAAAAAATTGTCACTAAATTATATAATTCCATTTTCCATTCATTCCTATGAATTTGGCTATTAAGTTAACTTGGGCTAGTTAGCACAAGAAAAACTCCACGACAATCCCGATGACTTGGAGGTAAAGGCTTCTTTACCCACTCTCCGCCTCAATTCCATTAATCTAGCCAAAGCGGAGAAGCACTTCTTTCAACAAAAAGCAAAGTGCCAATTCCAAATTAAGGGAGACAAATGCACTGGTTTCTACCACGTCCTTGTCAAAAGAAATGCTAAGAAGAATTTCATAGCCTCTATATCAAAAGAAAATGGGAATTTGACCACTTCTCTCGATGAAGTGTCCAAGGAGTTTGTCTCCCACTTCGAAAGGCTCATTGGTAACGAGACTCCGGCCGATGATATTGATCCCGAGATCATCCGACATGGCCCACTTCTACCACAAGAGCACCATCACGCGCTCCTTGCCTCGGAAAATGAAATCAAAGCCGCAGTTGATGACATTGAAAGCGGCAAAGCCCTCGGCCCAGACGGGTACACTTCAACATTTTTTCGGAAGAGTTGGGACATTGTTGGGAAGGATCTCACCTTGGCCGTGCAAGAATTCTTTAGAAATGGGCGCCTACTCAAGCAATAGAACCATACTACCTTAGTTATGGTACGAAAAGGCTCCCACGCGTCCCAAGTATCGGATTTCCGGCCGATTGCGTGTTGCAACACTACTTACAAAATTTGCTCGAAAATTATTACCCAAAGCATTAGCCCCGTTCTTGCCTCAATCATTGATGGAGCTCAAGCCGCATTTGTGAGGGGTAGGACTATCAAGATAATATTCACCTCATGCAACAATTACTCCGGCAATACATGCGAAAGAGGATCTCCCCGAGGTGCACTATCAAGATAGACCTTCGTAAGGCTTTTGACTCTATCTCTTGGGCTTTCTTGAGGCAAGTTCTTCTTGGACTTGAATTCCGGGCAACCTTTATTAATTGGATCATGAAGTGTGTCACCACGACTTCATATTCAATCTCTATAAATGGTTCTCTCCAAGGCCACTTCGAAGGTGCCAAGGGGTTGAGACAAGGAGATCCGCTCTCACCTTATCTCTTTGTTATATGCTCGGAGTATCTCTCGAGACTCATGAACTGGAGCACGGCTAGCGGGTCGGGCTTCAAATATCACCCGAAATGTAAGTTCCTTAAAATCACTCATCTTGCCTTTGCGGACGATTTAATGCTCCTTTCGAGGGGCGACCTTTTTTCTATTAAAATCTTAATGGATTGCTTGAGGGACTTTGGAGCTAAATCGGGTTTGGAAATGAATGTCCTAAAATCCAACATCTACGTGGCGGGAGTTGGCCAAATGGAGCATTCGGAGATTCTTTGGGACACTAACCTCCGGCCGGGGTCTATGCCGTTTCGGTACCTCGGTATCCCACTCACGGCGGAAAGAGTCACCGTTGGGCAATTTGATTCTCTCATTAATCAAATTTCGGAATACATCAATGGATGGAACGCTTCCTCTCTCTCATATGCGGGACGAGTGGAGCTCATTAGATCGGTCCTCCAAGGGGTGGAATGCTTTTGGATGTCTATCTTCCCTCTTCCGTCGACCGTCCGTACACTCATCATCCAACGATGTCGCCGCTTCCTTTGGGGCTCAAAGATGGCACCGGTGGCTTGGCACACCGTCACCCTTCCACGTTCGGAGGGAGGCTTAGGGCTTCGAGACCTTAAAGCGTGAAACCAAACTTTGTTAGCAAGAACACTATGGAATATTTAAACCAAGAAAGATACCTTGTGGTACCGTTGGGTTCATCATGTTTACCTAAGGCAAAAATCCGTGTGGCAATGGACCATCCACAAGGACGATTCCCCTATTTTCAAGAACCTATATGCCTTCGGAACCTAATAGTTGAAAAGTTGGGTAGCATGCAAGCCGCCGAGTCCGCTCTTAGTCTTTGGGATTCCAACTCTCACTCCAAGGGGCCCTCGTGCGTATATGATTTCTTCCGATCCCGAGGCACACCCGTCCCATGGAAGGGTGTGATTTGGGGGCCCGCCAATACTCCCAAACACGCCTTCATTCTTTGGCTTGCAACGCTCGGAAGGCTCCGAACCAAGGATAGACTTGGCTTCCTTGATATTGACCCTACTTGTGCCTTTTGTGGGGAAGCTTCCGAGACAAAGGATCACCTCTTTTTCACTTGCCCCCTTTCGGCTCAAGTGTGGCTTGGCATCCGACATTGGCTAGGATTGAGGCGACAACTCTCCACTCTAAAGAGTGCTTTGAAGTGGATTAAGAAGGAATCCCATGGCTCCGGTTGGAGAACAAAAGCAACAAAGGCCGGGCTCGCTGCTACGGTGTACTTCCTTTGGAATGCTCGAAATAGGAAGATTTTTGAAAAATGAGGTGCAATCTCTGGAGCTCATTATCCGGAAGATTCAAACACATGTCTATAGAAATATATTTGCTTTGTACCCGAATGTCCTTGACGACATGGAGAGAAAGACCCTCGGGAATGGCTTGGCCTAGCCTCCTTATGGTACATATGATTGAGAGTCATCTTAGATGCTTGTTAGTTGATTACGGTTTCATTTGATTAGCGAGTGAGAGACCAGATTGTGGTGGCCCACTTCGCTTCTGTATGCCGCGTGACGGTCGTTGTAAAAACATTTTTTGAGCTATAAAATTTTATTTACCGATCAAAAAAAAAGTTAACTTGGGCAAAAAAATACTATAGATACATAATATTGTACATAGAGATTTACATAACACTCACATTAAGTGGGACCTACAAAAAATAAAAATCAAGTTGATCCCACTCCATGTGAGTGTTATATACACCTTTATGTACATGTATTATATACTTGTAGCATTTGCCGACAAAAAATATGGTTACAGATATAGCCATTTATGCGTCCATCATTTTTTTTTTTCAAGGCAAACGAGGAAACATATATGCGTCCATCACATCTCTCTCTACTTGCGTCTTAAACTTTTCATTTCTCCTCAGCAAATTTGCGAAGTTCCCTCGCAATCCTTAACTTAATGATCAAAAGAAAATACGATCCTTTGAACAGTCATCTCGATATTTCACCAATTTGTTAACTAAAAAAATGATTCTGATCTACATTCAACTCAATAACACAAGCATGTCAATACCGTGCTATACGCACTAGTGACATGAGCAATAATACACTAATAAACCTGTAATGAGTTGCATATTCCCATCTTCCTATCACTCAAATCTGAACAATATCAATTACATTAAAAATATATAATGCCATGTCTATAAAGCCTTCTCTCAACATCATCCATCCTCTCATCCAAACCACAGAATCACACGCTAATGATGGACGAGGATGGGGCCGTACTCTTCCCTACCCCACCCTCGACCGGGTCCCACTCCATCCCCTTCCCACATCGACCGCCGCCATCTGTCCCCACCATCCTCTCAGCCTCGACTCTCATCCGGAGCCGCTCGGCCCGCGACCCGATTAGCTGCCCGATGACCGAGCCCAAGATGGTGAGAGCCATGGCCGTCTTGGGCATGGCCACCGACTTTCTAAGCATGGCTATGAAGGGGACTGCCGCATGAACAGCCGCAAACCACGACAGGGAAAACTTTGTCGTGTGCTCCCTCCATATGCCCAGTGGGATATTGGCGGCGATCCCAAGAGCGCCGATCACGAGTATTTTGGCAGGCAGCGGTTGTGGCCTGACGCTCTTGACGAACGCGGTTCGGGCCAGGGCTGCCCGGGCAGCGACGACAGCTGGCGGGCACTTGAGCTTGATCCCGGGCGGCGGGCGAAGGGAGGCCGCCACAAGAGGGAGGATGTGGCTGACTGCCCTGTATGATTTCGCGATAGGGCAGTTGCCTTTCTCGAGCCATTCGTTCCCAAGCGCCTCGTGTTTTGATGAGTCGCCCTGCAAAAGCATGACTGAGTGAGTGAATAAGTTGACGGGCATCAAGTTGTATAAGAATACAAATTAAGGAAAGAAGTACAGAATTTAGCAAGTGGGCAAAAAAACGCGCATACCCTGATTACTAAGAAGGAACTGAAAGAGGATGCTTTGGTTGATATTGAAAGCTTAAGGGTTTCAAAGGACATTATGATATACTTATCTACCAAACTATTAATTAAATTATGGGCCACAAAAAAAATTTATGAAATAATTGACGTCCCACGTTGGACGGGAAGCGAACTTTAAATCTAGCAGCACAAACTATCTGCTTCTATTAGCTGCTCCACACAAGTTGCTTGCACACAAGGCACTGTAATTAGCATATATTGCTTCATGATTGAAGATATATAGTATTAACTTTAACAATGAACCTTAGAGGAATGCTCTCTCTTTCTGGATGAATCAGGCTTTTTTTTCTGAATCTTCCCGAAGAAAGAATTGAAACCGAAAGGTCCACCTGGACCAAATGATGACATACTGATAGAGGCAGCTCTCGATGCTAAAGGGTTGAATTCTGGTGCAGCCTCCGTCTCATGTTGGTCAAGATGGATTTGAGAGCTGCCAGAGAGAGGGACCAACCCATCTTTCCCGTGGAAGAGTTTGAAGGCCATCTCAAAGTTTGGACCATCCTCGAAAATTGGGCCATTGGCAACCTTAAACTGAAAGTAAAGAAAAAGAAAAAAAAGAAGATATGAAATTGAAACAAAGATAATCATAACATGAGAAAACTGAAAGAGGAGTAGGTACGGATATAAGTAATGTAGAGAAACAAAATCAGAATGATCTTTCGAATAACAACTTACGGTTGGGAAGTTCAAAGAACCAAAAGAAAAATTGGTTGGTTTGTGTATGTTCCTCAAAAAAGGACATTTGTTCATATCCTGCTGGCTCAAGAAGCAATCAGAAGTCTCCTCATTCATTGGTTTGCAAAGGAAGTCCATTGTTTCGACCGTTGAGTTATTTATCTGAAAAAGGAGAAAATTTCACGTAAATTAGTGCACCAAAAGGCAAAAGGCAGGTGGAATATATAAAGTTCAATGGCAGATAAATGTTACAGTTTACAGGGGACAATGAGAATTACAGCATGATAACAAATGAGATGGAAGTCATACACAACCACTCGAAATAACGGTGTTGGCAACAACCTTTAGCCAATTAAAAACATAACACTGAATCCAATTAAAATGAGAAATGAGTATAAGGCTATCTATTTCAAGTCCCAAGACAAAGTGAAAACTAAAGCTTAGGACGAACATATAATCATACATGTAAATATATAATCATACATAGAGATAAAAAAAAATGAGACAAACTGATTCTCTACTTTAAAAGATTTGCTCGTAAAAGAAACTCCACCAATAGATTTACAAACAACATAGGTAGTTTGCCAAAACAGTACTAACGAGTTTTTCAAAGCTGCCGTCAACCGTCCTCAAAACAAGATCTAGCAATCGCTACTCGCCATAAATTAACCAAATATATGTATGAAGGCAGAAAGAAAGCTGCTGGTTCCATTCTATCAACTGTTCTCAAGTAGTCGAAAATCAGTGGGGAATGTGCAGGGATTGTTTTGGAATAGAAATTGTCCGGCGAATAACTACATTCGATTAAACGGGCATACCACTGATCAGTAATTTTGCATATTAGCATGCCTATAAACAGCTTTTAATCATCATTCATTAGCCTCTCTGAAGTTCATCAGGGACTCCTGATGAACCACAAACGCAGAGCTTTATCATTGAAAATATAGGATAATAAAAAGTTGAATGATCATCATCGTATCTACGTATTTCTCCATCGATTCCAATCACCAATTCACCATAATCAATTAAAATGTGCAGTACACAGAATCCTCAGCAGAGGAAGACGAAAACCACGAAAATTAGGTCATGAAATTACCGAAAAACAGAGAGAAATTGAACGGGAAAAAGAAAAAGAGCAGAAATAAGAAGCGAGGATATAGAAAGTAGTCACAGCGCACCGGAGAAGGAGGGCGAGGACGGTGGCGTAGGTGAGCAAGTAGGAAAGACGTGTGGACAGCACAGGCAACAAGCGCCAACGATGGAGGAATTAAGACTGTTTTTGTGGTGAATTTTGTTTTATGAAAATTTTTTGGTTTGTTTGGAATTTTTTGGTTTGGTTTGGTTTGGTTAATTTTGAAAAATGTGGTACGGTTAGTTATATATTATTATAAAATAGAATTAAGAAAAAAATATAATTTCGGTAAGTTTTTGCTCGCTCAATTATTTCGAAAATTACCTTTTGTAGAAACTTTTTTTTTTTTAAATTTATTTCACAAATCCCGCCTAAAGTTTTTGATTTGATTTTGAATAGGAAAAAATGAAATTCAGATTATTATTACACGCCTTTTTTAACACCTTTTTTTAGGAATAGATTTGGTTAATTTCCCCCTATTTTAACTCCTTTTTTTATGAAGAGATTTGGTTAATTTTTTTTGTGAAATCCGTTTTTTACTATTAAACAAATTAATATTGGATATGTTTTGAAAAGATTCCTTTATTAAAGAAACAATTCCATATGTTTTAACTTCCTATTTTTTAGGATAGGACTTGGTAAATATTTATTGGTTAAATACGATTTTTAGAATAAGCCTAACTAAATATATTTTCTTTTTTTTTTTAGGATGTGATTAAAGAAACAATTCCATAAAAATATGGATTCTTTAAAATAAGATATATTATCTTCTACATAACCGATTTCTTTTGGATACGTTTGAAAAAAATTTCTATTGTTTTGAAAAGATAATGTAAAATATGTTTTGAAAAAAATTGCTTTATTAAAGAAACAATTTCATAACATATTTGATTTTAATATTTTGTATGCAAATAATTATTTCAAAATTTTGCTTATTTAAAACAATTCAAATTAATATTGGATACGTTTTGAAAAGATTCTTTTATTAAAGAAATAATTCCCTAACATATTCGATTTTAATATTTTGTATGCAAATAATTATTTCAAAATTTTGCTTATTTAAAACAATTCAAATTAATATTAGATATTGTAGATCACATCTATTATTTGCTTACTATATATTTAAAATCTAAAATAGGTTGGACTGGGTTTAAGATGATAAGCACGACCTTTTTTGTTGTGGGAAATCAAACAAAAGGTATACTATTTTAGGTATAAAATCTGATTTCATTTGATATGCTCAATCAAATTTGGTTATGACCGGATCAAATAATTTTGAACAATATTAAATTAATCGATTACTATTGAATTAATTTTATTTGATTTTCACGTCTAAAATTTCCCAAAATACTATTTTTTTGTGTGAAAAATAGCGGTTGGATGAAAAAGTCAAATTCAAATAAAAAAATTATTATTTGAAAAAAAAAGATATTTTGTACACCTTAAGTCATAAAAATATGGTCAATGATATCTTTAAATACAACGGGTAAAATGGTCAATGATATCATAAATTATTTTTTATATTCGGGTAGTTCAACTTAATTGATGATTTTTTTTCCTAAAAGTATGATAATCATATAATTAATTTTATCATATATCTAATGTTTGATGTTATTAGTTTAGTTGGGGATACCCATTATATTCAAATAAATACTATATAATTTTTCATATTTGATATTTCTTTTCTTACAATAATGAGATGTTAAACATAAATAACTATGTTTAATATAAAGTCTTAGAAAGGGTTTTAAGTAAAAAGCTCGTCCGTGCATCGCACGGGATAACACTAGTTAGTGAGTATATCAAAATAACATTTAAAATAAAATAATTAACATTTGGGTTTGATGTAAAAGTAGGAGAGTTATGATTTGGAGTGATTGCTAATTAAAATAATGTCAGTGGATGAATAGTGAATTAAGGTTGATGTAGTGTGTATAAATAATTGATTGATATTACCCCCTCCCCCTATATATAATTCCCGAATGCGCTGAGCCTACGTGGCTGCTTCTGGTGCTTCGGAATCCTACTTAGCGAAGAATCATGCTTCGTAATTAAGTTTGGACAAATAATATTGATATATTAATAATTAATAATCTAGGTTCGGACATTCCATAAACATTATTTAGCTAACTTAGGTATTTTAATATCACGTGTACTAATATAACTTTTTAATTCATTGTAATTTTATATAGTGAGACACTAAGTGACTAATATATCCCTGTCTTTTGATTTGTTTCCTTCAATTAGCTATTGAATTGTAAATGTATTTTAAAAGTTGATAACTTTTGTATTTCTTATCGGTTGTGCATATATAATATATCAAATTTATCATCTTTTGATGATCTTTGATTTGACATTCATATTGTATATGTTAAATAAATAAATTATATTTATCTTTATAATAATAAAAAATAATAATATTTATTAAAATTTATTAGAAAAATAAACTTATTTCTCAATTGATATATTTATGTTTAATGTAGTTATATATTGTAAGTTAAAAAAAATTATTATAATATAACACAGGTAAGTCGCACAAATGAAAAGTGTCATACTAAATATATAATAATATATATATTTTTATAAAAAAAGGTATTTACATTTCCAACTATATTTTTTTTCATTAATTTTAGATTTTAAGAAAAAAATAAATTAGCAAACACCTGTGTAATACATGGGCGTTGTACTAGTTTAATTATATTGATAATATTGATGATAGTGGTTTGAGTTAAAATAAATGGTTAAGTTAAAATGTTGGTTTTTTTTTAAAAAAAAAATAAAAATCTTATAAACAAACATGCTCATATGCATTTCTATAGTATATTTTTGTAGATTATTTATATATTCACTTTTTTTTCCCCAAAACGATAGAGATATTATATTAATAAAAACCGCACAAAGTGCAAAGAGAAAGTTGAATAGTACAACCAAGGGATGATAAGTTTGCACCCGTGCTCACAACTACACGAAACACCTAACACAATAAAAAACTAAAACAACTAAAAAGATCCCAACAAGATAATGCTCGAGTGTAGAATCTCAACAGGATATTAAGTTTGCACCCGTGCTCTTATTATATATTCACATATGATTTATATCCACATATTAAATTTAGTATTGTCAATTTTTAAATATTTAAGTAGTTGCACGTTGCTCGTGAGAATTTGGGGGCTTCTTTGTGTGACCGCTCTGCTTACTTAAGATGTGATTGAATATAGATTTAATTGATTTTTTATTATTTTTTAATTATACTTAATTTTAAAAAATGTGATATGATTAACAGTTAGTGAAAATTTAAGTATAAATTAAATTAATATTTAAAATAAAATAATTAAAATTAATTTGATGTAAAAGCAGAAAATAGATGATGTGAAGGGATAGTCAGTTAAAATAATGTGAGTAGATGAATAGTGAATTAAAGTTGATTTGATGTGTAAGAATGATTAGTTGATATTAATTACATTAATAATATTAATGATAATGTGTTTAAGTTAAATTTGAGTTTTGATTTTATTTTATTTTATTATAATTAATTTTTTTTTTTTTTTTTTTTTTTTTTTTT
>CACSLK010009714.1:8268278-8283023 GCA_902706635.1 Striga hermonthica
TATACTTACTTGTTTTTATTGTTTGCGTCGGTATTGATTAAAAAAAATGAAAAAATTGTTATTTGTCACTTTCATAATCATTTAATGTCCTCAACAGTTGAGCTCTATCTAATGCTGCATATGGAGGAAGGTGAAAGATAGATGACCCCTCATCGGATCATGTGATCTGATTTGACTTTTGTCATTTTTTTTATTTTTTTTTTAACAAGGAATTTTGCTGGCTATACTAAATATTTATAGTGAGAGATTTCATGTGCAACTTTAACTATCTTGGCTCTAGGACAATCTCCAACCAAAAAAAACTATTCCCAAACTCATTTTATAGTATCTATCTAATTCTTCTCCAACCGAAAAACTCATACTCAAATCTAAAAAAATATTTTCGGAATATTCAATTATACATCAACTTTTATCACTTTTCAGTCCACATACATATTTAACAACTTTTACAAATTTGACCCAACATTATTTTATATTCCATTTAAATATGTAGATTTTTATATATAATAATAAGTCATTACAGATTGATGATTGTAAGCAAAATTATATTTTTATTATTTAACTTAAAAAAAGGTATTCTAGAAAATAAGTTTAAATTAGTTATCAAACTTTTATTACAATGTTGATAAATTATTTATAGTATTTGTATAATTTTCAAAAACTTCAAAATTTTCGGATTGAATTTAACAATTCAAAGTACTAATATGATTTTACAAGAAATATTTGCTAAATATTTTTGTTCGATTGAATTTGTTATCTGATATGCATGTCTAATTTTTTTTATTATATTAGTCTTTAGTGTTTATCTTTTAGTGTTAATATAAATCAATTAGTTATATATATTAATAGTTGACCTATATAAAATTAAGAATAAATATGATAATTATTGTTTTAAAAATTATATTATAGTTTACTTTAATTCATGTTTAGAAATACCTGACAAGCAGCCGTGTATCAATTTCATATTCAAATTATCTCTTTGCACAAATTTAAAAATAAATCATTAAAGAATTATAGGATATACAGAACACAAGACAAAGACAAAATATAAAAAATTTAAAAATAAGCAAATAAATAATTGTAGGAATATACAGAACACAAAACAAGACAAAATATAGAATAAAAGGAAATATAGAGATCAAACTGCAAATAAACAAACATTTTGCGTTTGTGAATAGTAGACACATAAATTTGCGTTTGGAGGAGAGATAAACACACCAAATACTCATTTTGCTTTTGCGTTTGGAGATCGGTTGGAGGGAAGATTCCCTTGGGTTTGCGTTTTCGGCATCGGTTGGAGATGCTCTAATGTCCTAACAGTTGAGCTCTAATGCATCATATGAGCGTGATTGTTTATGGATTATATAGTAAATATCTCAATCAAAACTCAAACTTAACTCAACTTTAACTTAACTTCACTATCTCCAATATTATCAATATAATTAAATAATACCAACCAGTTATTATTACACATCACATCAACTTTAATTCACTATTCATCCACTCGCATAATTTTAACTAACCATAACATCCAATCATTTTCTCATACTTTTACATCAAATCAATTTTCATTATTTTAATTTAAATATTATTTTAATATATTCATTAACAATTGACCATACTACTTTTTTTCAAATTTAACTATAATTAAAAAAAAAAAACTAGTTTTTTACTAGTTGAATTCATATCTAATCACCCCCTAAGTGAGTGGTTGAATATGAGTTTTGATCCAACTCAACTGGTTATATTTTAATATTGATCGAATCATTTCATATTTAATCACCTAATTTAAGCGTAATCAGACTTTCATACCTTTTAACATTATAATAAATAATTTCAATAATCATTCTCACACAGCACGGCGGGAGTGAACCTTAGACTTAAATGAATGACAGACTCATCACAATTCACAAGGTTCAACACCTAACGTCATGCCTCATGGAGGTCCTAAACTTCCTAACCGGGAACTCTTTATCACTCGTGGAATCACATCAACTTTAATTTACTATTCATCAATTCACATAATTATAACTACATATCATTTCTTATAACTTATCTCCTACTTTTACATCATATCAATTATAATCAATACATTCCAAATATTATTTAAATTCAAATCTACTTTGTATAAATAACTCACATTAACTCACCAAGTTGAATCATAATTGGCTTATTTCATATCCTTTCATATCCAGTCGCCCCTAACTAACAGTCCCTAGGTTTTTTCAAATAGCAAACGCAAAGATGAAATATAGCCATTCTTTGTAGAAGTATGAATAATAGTCATTTTCTCATGTGAAATAACACAATTACCCTTACTATCAAAAACTGGATTTTCAAAAACATTTTTCTTGATATAAAAGGATAATTGCGTCATTTCACATGGCAAAATGACATTATTTCATACTTCGATAAGGAAACAGGGTGTTAGCTTTAAGGAGTGGTGGTGGCAAGTGTGTGGTACAGGCAAGAATGATATCTTTGAGGCCAGAATTCAATTGTCAACATACATTCTATGGTGACTTTGGAGAGCTAGAAATTTGTGGGTTTTCCAAAAAGAGATGCTTCCTGATACTGTCATTGTCAATAGAGCTTTGCTAGAGTGGAATGAGTTCTGTGCAGCGAAGATGAAGACAGCAGTACTCTGATCTAGTCTGTTGTTAGTCTTCTTGCAGTGTCTATGTCTGTTTTTTCTTTTCCTGTTTTCTTTAGCTGGTGTTTTTGTTGTTGGTCTGTTAGGTTGCTTGGTCTAGTAGTTTGTTGTTATTTCTTTTTCGTTCCTTTCTGTTTGGATGTAGTTAGTATGGTGGGGTTGTGTAGCTTGGCTGTTTAGGAGGTGCTATCAAGGGTCGGGTGTTTGTACCTGCTTGATACCTCGGGTGGGGTGTTTGTAGAACACTGTTCTCAGTGGTTCTTCCAGATTCTTTCTACCCGTTTGGTAGGCTCGGAGGTGTAATCATGTACTCTTTGTTTTGTTACAAGAATATCCTGTCGTTTGGAAAAAGAAAATACTTCCATAAAATGTGACTACTTTTTATCTTTTTCAAAGCTACTTAGCCATTTAGTGATATTACCATTTACCACTTATCAAAATTCTAATATGAGAATCAACTTTAGTCTTTAGTTGAATGATGTCTATTTTGACCATGGTGGAATTTGTCAACGTGAGTGTATCCGAAGATTTATGTTAGGGCTGCACAGATTTTGGATAACCGACTGAAACCGACCGAAACCAAAACCGACAAATTGGTTCGGTTATCGATTTTAAGTTTATTAATATTTCGGTTTTCGGTTCGGTTTGGTTACAATCCGTCGGTTCACCGAACCGAATCGAAAACCGATATTATATAAGTTAAATATGGCCCAGTATATATTACATTATTGATTGGAATTAACAGGGCAGTAGGGCTGAGCACGGGTCGGTTCGGTTCGGAGATCCAGAAATCTCCGGAACCGAACCGAACTTCAGAGATTTGAAAAACCGGATCTCCAGAACCGAACCGGACCTAACAAATCTCCGAACCGAACCGAACCGAATTCCGGTTCGGTTCGGTCCGGAGATTCGGTTCCAATTGGTCGGTTTGGTACGGATCGGATATTTCAGAGATTTCGGAGATTTTTTCAATTTTTTTTTTTTAATAAAATCTCCTAATTGCGTGTTATGGTACATATCATGGATGAAAAAAAATCATAAACTTATTTTAATTTCAAAAGATATTTTGTCAATTAATAGTAAGAATAGGTGGTTAAAATATTTTTTATTTTATACAAAAAGTGATAATAACGTTTTAGTTGCAAAATATCATAATATAATTTGAAATATGATAAACGTTTATATGCCAAAAAATCTGCATGTGATAAGACGTACATGAACAATAATCAATTTACATATAGTTGTTAAATAAAAGAATATTTTAGAGTTTAGATTTTAGTGTCTCATAAGCAGTACCAAAAAAAAATAATTATTTTTTTTAGGTTTTAAATTTTATTAACATTCAACAGTGGATGATTTTCCGCAACTCAATTTGATATATAACTTATGGTAGTTTTATGGACATATACATAATGTATATAGATTTTATTTGAATAAAATTATTTACAAAGTGTAAAAAAATACATATGAGAAAATAAGATAATATATATATATATGTGGATTTTATGAATTGTAAATGTTTCTTGATCGGTTCCTCGGTTCGGTGCGGTTATTTTCGATTCGGTCCGATTCGATTCTGTTCTCGGTACGGATATTTTATGAATCTCCAGAACCGTACCGAAAAAAATTTCGGTACGGTTCGATTCGGAGATAGTCAAACGGTCAGCGGATATTTTTCGGTTCGGGGTGAATTCGGTACGATTCGATAATCTCCAAGACTCGTGTTCAGCCCTACAGGGCAGGCCCAATTTATTACTCCACAAAGCACATGCCCAATTTATTTCTCCAATTCCATCAAATATGATACCAATTATCCAATTCCAATCTGTCATAAATACAGAATTTCACAGACTCACTCTCGTCGCTCATCGTCTCATCCACCACGAAAAATACCTTACCTATCACTGCATCTTCTCCGCCCGTCCACCGCACCGCACAAAATCACCCGCTCCATCTCCGGTTGCTCGGTGTCGGCGCTTTGAAGTCTGAAATCCCAAATCGTCGGAATTTTGAAATCCCAAATTGCCTCGCTAGTCGGTCGTTCCTGCTCCCGCACACACTCCACCTGGAAGGCCGTTGGAACGCTCGTAATTTTCTTTTCTGGCTTTGAATCTCTCATTCTTCATTGGGCCTGTGAGTCGTGATTCGTTGTAGGGGCTGCACCCACCCTATTTGAGCTCATGTTTTTTTAGGTTAATTTTTATGCCTATGATTTGAGCTGAATGGTTGTGGCTTATGGGTTTCCAAATTGTTGTGAAATGCTGAACCAATTTTGATGTTTTTTTTTGTCATTTCTTCATTTTTCGGATAATCATAACCGAATCGAAAAAACTGATAAATTTCTGGTTTGAAACCGAACTGAACCGTAGTGTTCGGTTCAGTTTTCGATTTTAATATTGAACGGACCGAAAATTCGGTTAACCGAATTTTCTGTTCGGTTCGGTTCGGTTCGGTTTTGACCGATTGTGCAGCCCTAATTTATGTTCCATTGTTGTAAACCCATAAATGATTTATTATTTAGTCAAGCAATGTGAAGTTTACTAAAAGTGACATATTTCATCTTTGCATTTGCTAATTGGCTATAAAACCAAGGGACAGTGGAGTGGTAATATCACTAAATGGCCGTGTGACTTTTACAAGAATAAAAAATTAAGTTACCACTTTTTGTGGAGGTATGAAATAATAGCCATATTACCATGTGAAATGATGCATAAAGCATTCTATTAAAATTTGTTATGAAAATTCAGTTTTTATAGTAAGGATAATTGTGTCATTTTACAAGGCAAAATGGATATTATTCATACTTTTATAAAACGTGGCTATATTTCATCTTTTCATTTTCTACTTGGCTATAAAACCAATGATGATCTGTTTTGATATATCCCAAGCTCAATACAAAATGATATTTCAAAAGACAGGTAATTAGTAGTCTTAAAAAAAGAACGACAATTATTATATAATTAACTTAAAGCCAGTGAAGGACCGGACATACATCCTCTTGGATTATCTAGACTTAGAGATGTTAAATAGTCCTTGGCTCGATGGGCTGGCCCGTTTAACCCGAAAAAATAGGGTTAAGGCTCTTTATTGGTAACACGTTTAAATCAAGGTTTTTTAGGCTCAGGCCGTTTAGCTCGAAGCCCGTTTAACTTGGGTTTGACGGTGTAAATGTTTGCAGCAGGTAAAGAATATGCCACAAGATTCCTTATATATTAAAATTTTGCTATTCTACTTCACATGTAAGTATAAGGTGTAACGAGTTATTATGATTTTAAAATATAATTTTAACATTTTTGTTATTTTAGTTCAAAACAAAATATTTAAGGCAATCATAACGGCTAATAGAAAACACATGAGATAAAGAAGTGATAGAACATAAATTTAACAATATGATACAATATCGTGAAAATTCTCAAAAGTACAAAATACATAGTAAAATGGTAATTATAAGTAATAGTTCGAACGTTTTGTTTTCTTTCTTTTAAGAAAATATATGTTATTTAAGAGTTTGTAATATGTGTTCATATGTGAAGTGTAGTTGCATATATAGAGCGGTAAATACTAAATAGCCGTTGAAACAATCATTAATTGGTCGGTGTAATTTTTTTATATATTTTTTAATTATTTTTAATTTTGATATATTATTATTATTATAGCCCGTTTAGCCCGAAGCCCACTAGGGGTAAGGTTAGGTCTCTTATTGGTAGTCCGTTTAAATCCGGGCTTTTTTAAGTCTATAACGTTTAGCCCGAAACCCGTCAGGGCTAGCCCGAAACCGCTAGGGCTAGCCCGTTTAACATCTCTATCTAGACTAGGTAGTCTTATTATAGGCCCCGTTTGGTAGATGTTTATTGTGTTTTTGTGTTTATTTTTATGTGTTTTTGTGTGCTTTCGAGTCGTTTTTATGTTTATGTTAGTGTCGACCGGTCCATTTTGTCGTTTATCGTATGTATTTATGTTTTTCTTTCTATTTTATATTCCGTCGTACTTTTCCGTGCTTTTAGTGTAAATTCAGGATTATCCCGAGGATAGCGAGAGAGAAAGAGAGTCGAGCCACATTCCGAGAGACAAGCATTTTCCGAAGAAGTCGAGTTTCCGAGACATTTCGAGTCATTGGGTATGAGATATTTTCAGTTCCAAGAGTCCCGAACCACCGTGCCACGAGCTCTCCGCCGTTTTCGCGACCTCGAGAGCTTAGCCCAACCATCTCGCGAGCTCGCCATAGGAGTCACGACGTCGAGAGTGTCTTCATTCCGTCGCCTGCCACACTCGCGAGCTCTCCGCCGTTTCCGCGACCTCGAGAGCCATGGTCGCGAGCTCTCCGCCGTTTCCGCGAGGTCGAGAGCTTCTCCTGGCCATGCACCTTAGCAAGTTGCCACTCGCGAGCTCGTGAACTTCATGGCGAGGTCGAGAGTACCTTCATTTAATGTGCGTTTTTGAGTGTGTTTTTGAGGAGAGTATAAATACTTTTGAGCCTTTGTATTTTGGGACATCTAGCTCATTATGAAATGTTTCCTTTTTTTTTGTTTTCTTAGCTTAAGTCTTTTATTTACTATCTAGAGCAAGGTGGATGCTATTTACATTTTCCGGCGACTTTTTCCGGTGACTTCTCGTTTATGCAAGTTTTAATCTTTTTCGTCCGTTATCGATCGAGCATGCGTTAGGGATGTGAGTATTTACTTTTAAACCTTATAATCTCGATTTTCGTACTTACTTGCTATCTCGTGCGTAGAAGTAATTGAGGCTTGCTCGGTTATCGGGATTTTAGTAGTTACTTTAGCTATGTTTATTTCTCTTGTTTTTATGAGCTCGTTTATGATGCTTGGGGTTGATTGATTGATTGATTGCTTCTTGAAAAATCGTGACTTTACATTTAGCTCGGTTATTTCGTGGTAGGATTTCGATTTTTAACTATCAAGCATGTTAAATGGAGTTCGTTTCTCTTGTTTTGGCTTTTTGTTGCCCTTGGCTTTGTGCACCGGTTAGTTGCTAGAGTTTGTAGTACGTCCACTTGCTTATTGTTCGTTTAATCGCTTTCCATCATCGTAATTAGCATTAATCAACCTCAATCAATTGTTTAGAATGTTTAGGATTTTATTTTCGATTTTTGTGATTTGGACGATCATATAGTAGACGAAGCTCCGAATAGCCTTCCTCCGAGATCGACCCGAGTCGGGTAACTCGGTTATCCTTTGCCCATCAAAATTATATTAAACAGTAGATAGCAAATTGAAGATAAATTAGCGGACTTGACTTAATTGAGAGGTTTGACCCGTCAAATCCGCTATTAAGCATGTTTGGTAAATAGTTTATTTGATAAGCTTTTTGAGCCCAAAACTCTAATTTAGAAAAAGCTCATTAGAGCAACGTTTTGGGAATAGAGGATTCACAAAAAATCATTTACTTGGAACTTTTTAATTTGTATTATTTGTTTTACATTGGTTTATGGTGCTAATAAATAATAATATATCAACCATATGATTAATTTATCTAGAAATATGTAAAATTCATAACTTCTTCATCAAGTGTTAGTAAATTTTAAAAAAAAAAAATATTTATAAATTACCAACTAAAGAATATTAAATGTTTTAATATGTTATTATTAAAAGAATACACCATAAATAATAAAATGTCCTTATTGGTCATTTTGCAATGTCAAACAGCTATAAGTTTTCAGCTATTAACCAAACACTTATTTAAAAACCGCTAATGCAATCCGCTGGTCAAATCAACTAATATAATCCGCTATTCACTATCGGCTGATACAATCCGCTACCAAGGCCAAAGTCAAATGCTACATTTAAGGGGGGTGCATTCAATTGGGAATTTAAGTGACATTTTAAATTTTTTTAAGATTATTGAGATTTTTTAGGATTTTCAGATTTGAGAAGAATTCTATGAAATCTTAGGGGGGTGTATTTAATTGGGATTTATAAAGCCTTTTAAAAACTTTTTAGGACTTTAGAAATCCTGGTGTATTTAATTTAGACTTCTCAAGACTTTTAAAAGTCTTGAGGTATTCAATTAGGATTTTAAAAAGTCTTACAAAATTCTGAGGTATTTAATATTTGAGACTAGGATTTGTAAGGACTTTTAAAGATTTGCTGGGATTTCTAAAGAAAAAAACATATATGAAATCCCACTATAAATCTCACCTCTAGACTTGGTATTTCACAGGATTCCTCCAAAATATGTAAATCTTAAAATATCTTAAGAAGTCTTTAAATGTCACTCGAATTCCAAAATGAATACACTCAAGTTTGGAGGTAGGATTTGAAGTGGGATTTCATATAAGATTTTTTGTTTAGAAATCCCAACAAATCTTAAAAAGTTTTTATAAATTTTAGTGTAAAAAAAATTAAATACCTCAGGATTTTGCAAAACTTTTTTTAAAAATCCTATTTGAATACCTCAGGATTTTTAAAAGTCTTAACAAATCTTAATTGAATACACCAGAATTTCTTAAGTCTAAAAAAATCCTTAAAAATTCTAATTAAATACACCCCTGAAGTCTCACTAATTTATCTATACAAATGTCCTTAATTATTAGTCCTACCAGAGTATTTGACATATGAGATGCACGAATTTATAAAATAATTAATAAGTTATCATGTTTTTTAATAGTACTATATTTTTGTTGTATTTTATGATATATAATTGGTGTGCAACGACCTCAATTTGGCTTGCACGACTCGGATATGCTTACTGACATATCCGTAGACCTATAAAATGGGGCGGGAGGAGTTTCCGACGCTAGCAGTCTGATGATCCACTCAGTCCACTGTATTGAAGAAGAAGATGAGAAGTGTATGTAAACTATGTAAGTATATAGTGTTTAGAGTTTAAATTGTCACACGTCTGCAAGTGGACTGGGTTTATGTGTTTGAACTGACTACGACAAAAGGCGTGGCTGCTTCAAACCAAACATCAACCCTTTATATAGGGTGGTGTCTTATTGCCCAAGCCTGTCTGAACTATCCATCTGTACTGCCCAGCTGCCCGAACTGTCTAATTTTATTAGGTCACGTGGTCCTATCCACATGTGGTTCTTATCTTAAATATATTCTTTCTTATCTCTTAGTCTTTCCTATTAGACGCTTTAACCATGTGACCAATCTGATTCACCTCAAGGTAGAGCTCTTTCTACATTAAGCTCGTACGCCGTCCAACAGATTGATCCATCTTTTGTAATACATTCAGGTCGAGTTTCTATCAGACCGTTCGAGGGCCCTGGCTCGACTTTCGACGATCCTTATTGTCTGCAACATCACCATTGATCTAATGACTCTCCGAATTCGCTAGCCTTCGACCTCCTATCGACTTGATGGTTTACCCGATTCAGTTAGTCTGATTCTCATGTCAAGTCGACCCAATATGGTACCCTATATCAACAATTATTAAAATTTGACTTGTATGTTTATAGTTATAAAATTTTATTAATTATTAATTATATGATTTGATAAGTTACTCTTACTTTATTTTAAAAAATTGTACAGGTGTATAATGTGAANNNNTTTTTTTTTTTTTTTTTTTTATAAGAAAAAAACTAAGTAAATATTCATCATTAGTTTAATGTTTCTTCTTGGTTAATTAATAGTTTGTCATTTTAGTATTTGATAACTAATTGTCTTTTTTATCAAAAGTATAAAACATCAATATCTAAAGTTTAAATGTTTTATACTAAAGTAAAACACATTTATCAAATATTAATTTTTAAATATATTTTTAGTTTTTTTTTAATTATCAATTTTTCATCTATGATATAACAATTTACCATATTTTATTAATAGTCTTCGAATTAACATCAATATTATATCCATACTATAAAAAGTAATTATATTCACTCTTATAAATACTATTAAAGTAACTATTAATTGAAAATATTAAATTTGTCTATCAAGTTTATTCTATAATATGAGTTAATTTTAAACATATTATAATATAGGATGCCTCTGAATAAAAAAAATAATAATATAAGTTTTAAAAAAATATTTAAATTTAAAAAATGGTTCTATTTTTATTTTTATTTTGTTAAATATAAATTTTTTTTTAATTAATACATTGTACTGCTACTAGTTTGAATAAATGAAAAATGTTTTAACAAAAATAGTAAAGGTACATTAACTTTTCATCTAGACATTTTATTAACAAGATTATTTTAATAAATAAATAGTATAAATAGGCACAAAATTATGTCGGTGATGGCAATTATTTATCTTCCCCTTAGTAGATTTCTTGCAGTCGTGCTCGCATGTCGCTATTAACTAGGCTGTTCAAGCTTAAATTAAGTTGTTCAACAACTACGCTGACCGATCTAGCTTTAATTAATCTTTATCAAAGATGATCATGTTTATAATAATAATAATAATAATAATTAATAATAATAATAATAATAACAACATACATATGAAAGGATAGTAATAATAACAAAATACATTTGAATGAACACGAGTTACAATATATTGATTAACGTTAATGTGATTTGATTTAGTAAATATTGATTGATAATGGTTAATAAGTTAAGTTGAAAATTGTATTGTATTGTATTTATTGATTGATATTATTTAATTATACTGATAATATTGAGAAAAAGTTAAATTTGATTAAAATTTTGGTTGGATTTTGGAGTTAAAAATTTGTATCTAACAGGTAACCCCAACCGAAAAATATTATTTGGTGAGTCAAAATAAAAAATAAAATAAAATATATCCTATTGCACCTGGATTCAAGTGAGATCATCTAAAGGTCTATAATTTATTCAAGTGAGATCACCTTACTGATTTATACATAAAAATATAAAGTTTGGCATAATTAAGTTCATCTAAAGATCAATCTTGCAAGAATAGATGATTAAGTCTATAAACATTTTGTTCTTGAGAGTCGAGGGAGGTAATCCTAGCACGATCATTGTCATCTATACGACACACGGTATTTCTTTTTTGTAATTTATTTAATTTTGAGCATCAGAGTTTCTACGCTAGAAACACTAATCGAGTTCGTGTAAGATACCAGGAGCGGAGTTCGAAGCACGGATCAACAAGGATCAATGCATATATATAAATGAAAGGAAAATTATTAGAAGAACAACGATTTTCTTATTTTTCTTCTTTTTTATTTCCGTTTGGAAAAGAAATGGAGAGAGTTTAGGCAACAATACTCATTGGTCATTGTCATCCTAAGACCATCTTTAACGGTGACTCAATGAGTGGGTCACCAATTAAAAAAATATAAAAAAAAAAAAAAATAGAAAGGTCATGAAAACAAGCGACCCAAGTTCACATTGAATAGCAACCCGTGTATTGTGTGGAGAATGAGACATTTGTCCCATTTTGATTGGATAAGTGTATTTTTTTGTTTTAAAAAAAATAAAAATAATATTGAAATTCATATTTTTTCATTATCTACAAATAGAGACCACACTTGATTTTAAGATAAAATTATAGTTTTTAAATAAATTAAAATAAAATAATATTTAGGTTGAGTTGGGGTGGGGATAAAAAATAAATTGAGTTTGTGAGGTTGAGTTGTGTAGGTGGAGGAGAGATAAATAATTTTTAATTATTAGGTTGGATTGGATTGAGTTGTGGATAAAAATAGTCTAAGAATTTAATGGGACTTAGAGTTCATAAGTGTATATACGTCAACATGTAACAACTGCAACTGCATATATATATCAATGTTATCAAAACCAGACCGTACCGGCCGGTTCGACCAGTTGGACCGGGAACCGGACCTAGTACCGGTTCGGTTTGCATGTTTGGGCCGCTGGGAGCAAGAACCGGTATAGAACCGGTCGAACCGGTTCAAAACTGGTGAACCGGTACCGGTTCGACCGGTCAAACAGGTTCTGAAATTTTAAAAAAATCTTGATGAAATAAAAAAAAAATTAAAAAAAAAAAGAAGAGTGAGATAGCATTTTGTAGTTTGATGAATTGTAATGTTGGATTGAATGTATTTTTATGTTTGATGACTTTACAGTTTGTATTGTAATTTAGATTGCCTTGAATTATTAATCTATTGTTTTAGTGAACTTTATTTAGTATTGTTTATGGTAAACTATACTTGAAATATTGATTTACCAACTCTTATTTAGAAAAATGTCATTATATGCTATAAAATTAATGATAAATATATATATAATTATATATTATACATATAAAATAAATAAATAAATTATATATTAGTTAAACCGGTTCAACCGGTTCAACCACTGGTCTGACCAGTGAACAATTGAACCAGTAGTTTCACCGATTCGATGACCGGTCCGGTTTTGAGAACATTGATATATATAATTGTCAAGGACCACATTTGTGTCTCTTAGGATTATGGCCACATCCCTAGCTACCAATATGGTGGGGACTTTCACTTTTGGTTTTTCTCTTGCGTGGGGTATCAAATTTCCTTTCTAAACCTTTTTTTTTCACATATTAGATAATTGGCCTAAAATTAAAAATTTTGCCTCCCTGCCAATTGCCAAACGAAAGTAAAAAGGGTTTAAAATTTTGTCCTTCATTCATTTATACTGTTTTGTATTTGTATTACATTTGTGAAGTCTTTAGGCACTAGATTTTTTCCTTTTTTTTTTGAAAAAAAAAAAATATTGTCGTTCTTTAATTAGTCAATTTATTATCACATCTATTATGTGATACAATACTAGGTCGACTTGACCTGAGAAACCGTCTAGCCGAACCAAGTGAACGGATAGGTCGATCGAAGATCGAAGATACCAGAGATCGAAGAGGCATGCATCAGGTCGATGGTGGCGTTGCGGGTTGAGAGGATCGTCGATAGGTCGAGCTAGGGCCCTCGGATTCTAGAAACTCGACATGAAAGTATGCAGGTCGATGGATCGACCTCGGGACGAAGTTCACGAGCACAATGAGGAGACAATCTAGCTCAACGGATGCCGATTTGGTCGTATGATTAGACCATCTAACAAGGCAGACTAATTGATAAAAATACATATAATTAAGATAAGAATAACACGTAGATTGGACCACTTGGCTTAACAGAACTGGGCAGTTCTAGCACCCTTACAGTACGAACGGGCAATTTCTGGCACTCGAGCACCCCTTTCGGGTAGTCTTAGACAACAAGGTAATTCCCTCGTATAAAGGGGTGAAGTGTGTCCATTTACACTTGTTAATATCCGAATCGTCCCGATGTGGGATTCCCGACACAAAGGTGACAGACCGGGAAAGACGACCTCAAAATCTGAATCGGCCTCCGAGTAGTTGAGAGGTGCAGAGCTGAACAAGAGAAGAAGTTGACGAGGATGACGGACTCTGTGCTCCTCGAGGTCGGCACTTAGATGGCTTAGTGACGGGGCCGACCTCATTAAATGCCGAACAGGAGAACAGGGTCCCAGATACCAAAAGATGAGATCTTTGTGGAAGTTCGACCTAAAAATTCTACAAGATCAGCTCCCTCATGGACGCATGGCTCAGAATTAATAATATAATATATTGCTACTTGTATGCTAATGATTGTCGATGGGACAAGTCACCCTAGTCTACCGCCCTACAAAATCTAGCCCGACAATAAGGTCTGTAAGCATTTAATGCCCTCATATGTGCATTAAATGTCTAACAGTAACGATTAAAGAAACCTCAAATCACATTTAATATCGTCTAACAGTAACGATTAAAGAAACCTCAAATCACATTTAATATCTGTCAGAGCGGCACCAACTTGCCCATCAGAGTTACTGTACGACAAGACGGATGAACAGTGTATGAACATTGCCATTTTAAGGATGCTATAAATAAAACACCCATTTTCAATTATTAGTGTTGTTGAATCTTACCAACTAATTCTATCTCTACAATTACTCCTTGTTTAGTATAGAATTGATGGGCAAGGGATAACCGAGTTACCCGACTCGAGTCGATCTCGAAGGAAGGCTATTCGGAACTTTATCTACTAAATGATCGTCCAAATCACAAAAAGGGAAAATAAAATCCTAAACATTCTAAGCAATTGATTGGATGGTTGATTAATACTAATCGAAAACGAGCAATTAATTAAAAGCAAGATCAAATGACGAGCAATTAGCAAACTAGATCACCGGAGTCTCATGCCATAACCATAAC
>CACSLK010009714.1:8322679-8332701 GCA_902706635.1 Striga hermonthica
TTTTTTTTTTTTTTTTTTTTTTTTTTGGGATTAGTTTGTAACTTGTGTTGATTGTCAATTCTATATTAAAAATTAAAGAGGTAGAAGAGATCAAACATTTGGTTAATTTTTTTCTTCTCTCTTTGACAAATAGACTAAAATTAACGGATTTTATGGGAATTGGTGCAATGAAACAAAGCTGGTTCAAAGATAACACTCCTATAATTTACATCGCCAAGAAATCATTTTCCAAGAAACATCTATAACTTATCTATATGATATTGGGGTTCGAAGCATTCAATTTTTTTCTGGTCATAATTTTAAGGTAAAAAATAAGTAGATTAATTGGGGCAATGGCATATTTCTCAATATCGATTCTATTAATATACAAAAAGGCAATGGTATTTACCTGTAATATTAATTAAAAATCACCAAAACAATATTTGGTTGTCTGCCTAAAATCTATTACTGTATAATATGACTAAGAGAAAATGTTTGAAAAACTCGAAAATAAGTTTTCCATTTTCCCACTCCAAATTCCCGCTTGTGTTTCATTTTCTTATTTTATTCTGTCAATTTTTTTGAATCATTTCCATAATCCCGCCTACTATTTCGATATGTATTTTGGAATCTTTTTTTTTTAAGCGATTTTGAAGGAATCGGATATTTTCTTTTGTTTTGAAAGGGAGTTGATCTAAATCAGATTTATATGGAATATAGTTTCAAAATGAATCCATTTTAATGAAAAGGATTTTGTAGGAATCGAATATTTCATTTTTTTTTTTTGGAAGGGATTTGGTAAAATCGGATAAATTTTATTTGAAAATTTTTGGTTGCCGCATGTAGCTGAATCATTTCAATATTTCCCAAATTTGAAATTTGGTCATTATCGCTATTCTTCATTTGTTGTTTGAAATTTTTGGTAGTTAGATGAACAAATCAATTTTAAGATGTTTGAGATTAGGTTTGTTAATATTGAAACAAATCCACTTTAAATTTTGAAAAGCATATCCGTTTTTTTTTTTTACACACTCCAAAATATTTTTGATGAATAAATAAATTAACATTTAATATAAAAGTATAAATGTTTCGTTTGAATAAACTTATACAAGTTTCGTTTGAATTAAATATTAATTTATTATACATGTTTGGTGAATAAAACTCAAATCAAATATTTCGTGAAACAAATATTTTTGGTGAATAAATAAATGTTAATTTTTTTGGTGAAATAAATATTAAATGTTAAATTTAATAAAAATGCACATTTGGTCAATCTATTAATATATAATAAATATTAACATAATTTATTTTTAGAAATACTTTCCAGCCAATTTAATTAATTATTGTCTAAAAATAGTAAATTAAAAAAAATCAATGTAATTAATGTAAATAATCTTTTTAGTCAAATATTTATGGTTATTACCTTTATTAGTTGAATTTAAATTGAGGATGATTTAGTTTTATGGAAACAAATATGGGGGTATTATAGAAACTTTCGAAATCTTTAGTTTAAATATATAGACTTGATTGAGCAATTATAGAGAATTAATCGTTAATCTTTATATCTATATTATGTTTCCTGTATTGAGTAAAACATAATAAATTAATACTTATGTTTTTTTCATACATCTTTTTGTTGGTATAGTAGAGTTGCAAGATTATCTTTTTCTTCGTAGACAAGATAACCAAATACAAAAATATAAATAACATTTATGTGCCGCTAAAATATATTTTGGACAAAATGTAGAAATGACTTTTAGAAAATACATAATAAATTTATGGTATAAAATTGACAAAATAAATAAATCCAATTTTGGTATAAAGTTGATTTTATTTTAAGTATCTGATAGCCATTTTTATTTTTTCATAGAAAATGTGTTGATAATAATAAATGTCCGATTTTGTGGTATAAATGTCCGAATATCTTTTCAAAAATGGTCCATTATGTTGGCCATTTTCCGAAAAAGGTCCATCATATAAGGTGTCATCAATAATGGTCCACTAAATTGTCACATTTAATCAAAACTCGTACAATTGCCAACATAGTGTACTAAAAGTGATTATCACTTTTAGTACACTATGTTGGCAATTGTACGGGTTTTGATTAAAAGTGACAATTTAGTGGACCATTATTGATGACACCCTATATGATGGACCTTTTTCAGAAAATGACCAACATAGTGGACTAAAAATGAAATTTAGCCTTTAAATAGTATGAATTTTATTTGGAATGGGTAGAAGTATATTTGAAATTATTTAAAACAAAATAAGAGCATTTACAATGCATAAATGTTGTTATCACATAAATTTTGACAAATGTCAATTGTTTATATGAATTGTGAACCACATAAGATATTTGTTAAATTCACAACTTTATATCTAAAAACTTATCTGCGTGCACAATGTGATCAAACATAATATTGTCAATTGGCAAAAATAAAAATAAAATATAAATAAGAAACAAAAAATAAATTAATAATTAGATATTTTTAAAAAGATATTCCATAATATTTGACTAAACAATAAATCCGGCTATTTGGAATCATTAATTATATTTAAAAGCAGTATTATTATGGAACCAAATGTTATGGAATATCATTTTAAAAACAGTATAATTATGATATCAATATATTTAACCACGATTCAGTCTTTTTAATTTAATCCATATCTCTTTTTAGACTTATCAATTCATTTTAATATAATATAAATTTACCGTAAAAATGAGAGTTGGACTTTACAATAATCACAGTATCAATATTAACAATATAAATGCTAAATAAAATTTAATTATTTGGACTGTACGCTTTATTATATACATATAAATAAATCACCTATTTGAAATTTAAATATTTTTTTTTCATATATAGTTATGCAATATATGCAACTTAACTAAAAGTAAAAAATATTATAATGATTTCATTTCATCATGGTAACATGTTTTTAAAATTACCACAATTTTCGATTCACTAATCCACTACTCATGTAAACATCTTTTTGTTATAATATACGATTTTCTTTTTATCATTTTGAATCATTTTCTTATCACTTTTTTTATGAAACATATTTTTCATTTAAAACCCATGATTTACATGTCCTCCGATTTATTTAGTTATTTTTTATCTACAAATGACAAAATATCGTTGTTGTTTTTTTTAAACGTAATTATTTATATAAATATGTTTTACAAAAGATACAACCAAAATTTCAAATCTTTGTTAAAACATAACAAAACAAAATTGTTCTCAATTTTTGGAATGAATTTGGCATAAAAAATGAGAATGATTGACACAAAAAAAAATATACTCAAACTCCACACTTTAACTTTAAGGTAATAATTTTCCTTATACTCGATATAAAATTAAACTTCACCAGATAATCATATCTTTAGTATCTATCACAATATTACATATTTTCACTATAGTTTTATTTCATGGTGGTAACATTCCGAAAATCAACAAAAAAATGAAGGAATGAGGTGTCTATGCAATTCACAATTACCAAGTGGATAGCAATCTTGGTAAATATCGATTTACGGTTACCAAGTGGAAAATAATTTTGCATGGAAAAACAAAGAGTTTTTTAATAATACTTGATTTTTTTCATGATGACCATTTTACGATTACCTAACAAATGTTCTATGTATAATAACTTATTGATTAATAACCTTCAATTATAAATTCTACCAAATAAATACAGCCCGTGCATCGCACGGAGTACGTACTAGTATATATATAATTGATTTTTTTTTAAAATAGTAATGATTTCCTTCCAAAAAAATCTATTTACTTTTTCAAGAAGTTAATTTAATAATTTAAGGTATATTTCAAATGATCACTTATAGAAATTGCACCACACGGGTTGAAACGAATATAATGTGATTTACTAATAGTTATGTGCATCACACGGGTTGTGTACTAATTTTAAATATACATTTTTATATAATTTTGTACAATTTAAACTTTATATAACATTGTCAATAAATTAGAATAGGTAATTGTATATCTCTTACCCGTACATTGCACGGGAATCATCCTAGTATTTACTAAATAAGTAATCTTTTTGTCCAAAATTTGAAAAAACCCGCTAATATCAATTTTTTTTATTTTTTAAGAAATTAAAATGTACGCAATGGGTCAGTTTAGAAAAAAATTGGGCATAATTTTGCGTTTATCGTAGGGATGAAAACGATCGGAAACGATCGCCATAGGGCTCAACCATTTTCACTTTCATATTTGTTTCTCGAAAACGAAAATGATACGATAATGTCGGAAACGAAAACGACATCGGTATTCCGGTAATATCGAAAACGAAACTATCCGATCGGAAATACATCGATAACGATTGAAATATATTAAAACGGTATTTAAAAAACGATAGACACACCACATTATAAAATATAACATTAAAACATTAATTGAAATATTCTCATGGCATAATAGTAGCAAAATCCAAATTAAAATTTACACCATTTGCTATAACAAAATCCATACAAATTCCAATAACTAGCAATTGAATTGTGACTTGTCCACCAAATTTTCATGGAATAATAGTAGCAATTGAAATTTGAAACATGAAATTGGAGCAATTAGGTGAGAAATCAACCATGGAACCGCCAAATCCACAAAAAAACCACAACAAACGAAACCCAGAATTCAAAACACAAATCACTAAAACAATGATGGGAGTTAAACATATATATAAACTCGAGAGTGAAGACCGAAATGGATGAAGGGAATTTCAGGATTTGGGCACTGTAGAAGGGTTGGGCTGAAGGGGATTTGGGCATTTGGCCCATTTGGGATTTGGATTGGGCTTTATAATTAAAATTGAGCCTAGTATGGGTTGAGCCGATATTACCGACGGTAAAATACCGTTTAAATACGGTAATTTTCAAAAACGATCGGAAAAGGGCTAAACCATTTTCGTTTTTATTTTCGAATTTTTTTACCGTTTCCATTTCCGTTTTTCCGGTTACCGTTTCCGTTTCCGTTTAGCCTCCAAATCCGAAAAAATTTCGAAAACGATTCCCGGTAATCGGAAATTACCGTTTCCGTTTTCATCCCTAGTTTATCGGATATATTTATACTATTTATTTTTTTTAAGAGCCGATTGACTTGCCAATCAGAATATCCAAATTTTTTTTTTTTTTAAACTAGCAGTTTATTTCAAACATTTTTTTACCAATTAAAAAGTACGAATTTATTTAATTTCAACAATAGATTACCAATTATAAAAAATACGATTTTGCCAATAATAAAATACAATTACATATATGAAAATTTGTATGATATATATATGGTCATTTTTTGTTCATAATCACAATAAAAAACAACTTTAAATCTAATTTTCATTCAATTCGATAAGGTAACACAATTTAAGTCCACTACAGTTAAAAAAGTAGATTTCTTTTACATATAAAATATTAAATTTCAATTTTTTTGTTAAATATAAATGCTAAAATCTAATTCCATAAGGTAGCACAATTTAAGTTTTTTCTTTTAAACTCCAATCGATAGTAATTTAACATTATTAAAATTCTAAAACAGTAACCTAGGTGTAGTAAAACATATTTGCACGATTTTCATACCTAATTGAAAATTGGACAATTGAAATATTTTTATAATCTTACCAACTAAAAATCAGATATATAATAATCCTAAAATAAGCATGATTTAAAGATATTGAAACTCACATTGATAGTAATTTGACAAAAATAAAATTCTATAAAAAAGTCCACTACAGTTAGGAAGTAAATTTCATTTGCAAGAAAATATTAGATTATGATTCTTCTCATAGTGATAGTGACTTGAAAAAATAAAATTCTAAAAAAAAGTCCACTAGAGTTAGGAAAGTAAATTTCATTTTCCAAACAATCAAATTAGGATTCTTATTTTTCAATATAAATGCTAAAATTTGATTCCATAAGGTAGCACAATTTAAGTCCACTACAATTAGGAAAGTAAGTTTCTTTCGCATATAAAATATTAGATTTTGAATTTTTTTTTCAATATAAATGTTAAATTCTGATTTCATAAGGTAGCACATTTTTTTTGAAAAAAAAAACCCTCTAATTGATAGTAATTTAACATTATTAAAATTCTAAAACATTACCCTAAGTGTAGTAAAACTCATTTGCACGATTTTCATATCTAATTAACAATCGGACAATTGAAAATTGTTTATAATCTTACCAACTAAAAATCGGATATGTAATAATCCTAAAATAAGCATAATTTCAATATATTGAAACTCATAATGATAGTAATTTGACTTATATAAATTTCTAAAAAAAAGTCTACTATAGTTAGGAAAGTAAATTTCATTGGCAGAAAATATTCGATTACAATTATTCTAATATTGATAGTAATTTGACAAAAATAAAATTCTAAAAAGTCCACAACAGTTAGATACTAAATTTCATTTGAAAAAAACAATACATTACAATTCTTATTTTTTCAATATAAATGCTAAAATTTGATTCCATAAGGTAGCACAATTTAAGTCCACTACAGTTAGGAAAGTAAATTTCATTTGCATAAAAATTTTAGATTTTAATTTTTTTAAACATAAATGCTAAAATCTGATCCCATAAGGTATCACAATTTAAGTTTTTTTTTTTTTAAACTATATTGATAGAAATTTAACATTACTAAAATGCTAAAACAGTACACTAGGTGTAGTAAAACTCATTGCACGATTTTCATACCTAGTTAACAATCGTACAATTGAAATTTTTTTTATAATCTTACCAACTAAAAATCGGATATGTATTAATCTTAACATAGGCATAATATGAAGATAGTAAAACTCATATTGATAGTAATTTGACAAAAATAAAATTCTAATAAAAGCCTAGTACAATAAGGAAAGTAAATTTCATTTGTAAAGATTAAAAAAAATAATAAAAAAAAATACTAGATTACGATTATTGTCATATTGATAGTAACTAGGACGAATCCCGTGCGATGCACGGGTTAAAAACATTCATTAATATTTATAAATTATAAATGCTCATTAACTAATATTTATAAATTAGAAATATGGAATCAATATGTAATACAATTTACCTACATTAATTTTTTGAAAATGTTATATGAAATTTAAATTACGCAAAAATTACATAAAATATATCTATTTAAAATTAGTACACGATCCATACAGTACAACTAACTAATAATAAGTTACATAATATTCATTCCAAAAATAGATGTCATTTTAAAATTTTTATTCAAAAATATTATTTGACTACAATATGATTTAGTAAAAACAAAATTATATATATATATATATGTATATATATATATATACACACACACACACCAAATAATTTGATATGCTCCACACACATTTACAAAGAAGAATTGACTATAGTATTATTCATATTTTTCTTTCATTTTTCTTTCATTAATATCGAGTAAAATGCTTAGCAAAATGAAAAAAAAAAAATGATTGAGATACCATTTATTACCATAAGCGGGTATGTTAAATCAATATATAGTATACCAAATAATTCGATTTCATACATTATCGATAAAATTCAAAAAATAATATTCAATTTAACCACATAACTAATTGCCCAACGTACAAAACAAAATCAGGACTCATGTTTGTTATAAATAAAAATATAAAGACCCAAAAAATAGTTATTAAGAAAATAATTAAATAGAAACTGCCATTAACACAATTATTTTAGAATAATTTTATAGGAAATTATAATTGAATAAATAAACCAAACTTACATGATCTGCGTAATTAGGGTACCTTAAAAATATAAATTTTATTGTCTAATTATTTTCTTAATTATCCACAATTTGAGAAATTAAATAAAAAAAATGAATAACATTTAAAGTAATAATATAAATAAAAATTGTCATTATCACAATTTTTTTAGAACATTTTTTGCAAGTTGCATAATTAATTAATGTTGTCGATTTCTCCATAATTGTAATAATTATTTACAGATTGAATAAATCAGTCGGGTTTACACAATTTGCGTAATTAAGGTATATTAAAAATGTATTTCACAAGAGAATTACACGAAAAATATAAAACACTTATTAAAGAATAAATTATACAATTTAGTTGGATTTTTTTTTTTTTTTTATAAAACACATAATTGATATTGCAGCCAAAAATTCTCATATTTATGTAAATCAGTCAATTCACATTACTTGAGTAATTAAGGTATCTTAAAAATGAATTTACCATAGTAATTATTTGAAATATACCATAAATTGTTAAATTTATTCTAGTGATTAAGGTCTCTTAAAGACGAATATTTATATGGTTTAATTATTTCCTTAAATAATGAGCCACAATTTCCATAAGTGATTATTTGAAATATACCATAAATTGTTAAATAAATATTTTCCAAATTAGTAAATAGATTATTTTGGAGGGAAAGAGTTACTATTTAAAAAATAATATATTCGTGAATATTTGTAAATTAAAAATACTCATTAAAAAATATCTATAAATTAAAATATGGAATTTAAAATTTCTATACAATTTTTCTATATTCATTTATTTAAAATGTGAAATGTAATATGAAATTTAAATTGTGCAAAATTACATAAAATATGTCTATTTGAAATTAATACACAACTGGTGCACATAACTGATAATAAATTCTATTATATTTATTTCATTTAAAAAATTTTATTTAGAAATTATACTTGAATACAATGTGGTTTCATAAAATAATTATTTTGATAAAATTATATCACATATTAAAAATCAATTTAAATAAGAAGAGTAATATTAAAATTTATATTATTTCATTAATTAAAATAAATTAATTTTTGTATAAACTATCCAAATAAAAAAAATTTAAGTAGTTGAGTAATTTATTAAACTATAAATAATTGACTATTTTATTACGTCCAAGTTAATATAGACCCAGAATTATGTATTACTTATTTGCATTTTAAATTCGAAACTCAATGTTGGACTATAATTTGTAAATCCATTATATACTAAATCCATTACAGTAATATTTAATTTGCATTAGTATAAATCCATGCACGTAAAAGTAGATAAGTATGGTTTGATATTTAATTTTATATTTATAATATTCGTTTTATAGTTAAGGAAAATGTTATCTATAAATAATAATAATTTACTATATTATCGTATTTGAATTTAAGAGATTGAGCTGAATAAAACCAATTACGAAAAGATTTATTTATTTTTTTTTAATTGCAAATCTGGCCCATCAATAGTTAACATGGATTATCTCTTAAACAATCACTATATTTATTTGGACGATAAAGTCCACCTCCAATATCATTACCTAAGAAAAATAAATATATTTAGTCGAATATGTACATCAATTAAATATAGTTAGTTATGTACAATAATTAAATATGTTTGGTTAATTAAATATATATTTAGTTACTTTCCTTTGTTATTGCCCAGAAATTGGACCAAAGACTACAAAAAATTCCGGACAACTATATGGAGCCGCAATTAAGTGGATTCTCTATAAATTTTATTTGACTTTTTAATTCAAAATTCAAAAAAACCGCCCATTTTCAATTTATTTTTAAAACATTACTAATAGAAGTAAAAATAAATTATTTAGGTGGGAATTTAGCTATTATTTCAGGTAAATGTCAAACCTTTTATATTTACTAGTACAGAGCCCGTGCGATGCACGGGGTGCGTAATTTTAAGTCACTTATCCATTCTTATAATTATATAAATGAATAAAAAAAATGTACGGGATATATATAGTACGTGACCTGTAATAGGCCAAAATGTGAACATGGGTGATACACGGGGTGCACAATTTTAAGGTTATTTATTAGTACAGAGCCCGTGCGATGCACGGGGTGCACAATTTTCTAGTATGTATAATAAAAATACATACCATATGCACGGGACAGAAGCACTAAATGAGTCATTTCCACAGAGCTTGCCTGTTAAGTAGCTCCTGAACACGGGTGTAAAATTTGTAGTACGTACCATAAAATTAGAACAGATTTCCATACAATTAGATAATAAATTAGATAATAAATAAAGCCTTTTTATTTTAGTAAAGA
>CACSLK010009714.1:8365222-8381225 GCA_902706635.1 Striga hermonthica
GGCCGGGCCCGGACCCGGCACCTGGCCATGTCTACTAAAACCTTTATCTTTGTTCTACGTTACAACTTTGTAGACTAAGGGCATGATTGGTATGAAGGAATGACATGGGAATGGAATGATCATTCCTTCACTCATTCCCTATCCTATGATTGGTATACATTTTTTAAAGGAATGACCATTCCGATTGGAATGACAAAACCCATCTCCATGGAATTAACCATTCCTTAGTTCATGGAAGGTTTTCTTATTCCAATGTGTGTAGGAATCAATTTTTCAAAAATAAAATTAACAAAAAATAATAAAAATAAATGTATAATATATATTATAATTTTTATTAAAATATATTAAATAAAATTATTTAAAAAATAAAATTCAAATAAATATATTGAAAACTTACTTTTATTTATTGTTTAGTTAGATATATAAAATACTTATATAAAAATAAAACTAAAAAAAAAAGCATTTATATATAATTTAAATATATTATTTTATTTTTATATATTATTAAAAATAGATTACTTTTAATATATATAAAATATATTACTTTTAAAAATATATTATTAAAATATAGTATTAAAAAATATTAAAAATATATTAATTTTTATTTTTATATATTATTAAAAATATATTATTTTAAAAAATAAAATTCAAATAAAAATATTCAAAACTTACTTTTATTTATTGTTTAGTTAAAAAATAAAAGTACATATTATTAAAAATATATTATTTATTTTATATTAAAAATATATTACTTTTAAGAATATATTATTTTTATATAATTTAAAAATATATTATTTTATTTTTGTATATTTTTATAAATATATTATTTGTTATATTATAAAAAATATAATATTTTATTTTTATATATATTATTAAATATATATTATTTTATTTTTACATATTATTAAAAAAAAGCATATATATATTTTATTAAAAGTATATTATTTTTTAAAAAAAACCTTTTATTTATTTTTGTAATAAAAAATGATAATGTCATTCCATTGATGTCTTATTCCTTCTGCATACCAAACGCATCAATGACAAAAACTTGTTTCATTCCATTCCCATAATCATTCCATTCTTCAGTTCATTTCATTCCTACGAAATTTCATTCCAGTATACCAATCATGCCATAAGAGATAGGAATAAATTCTGAATTTTACTCGAAATAATCATTTTGCATATGAAAGGCAGTTGTATAAAGTTTTCTCAACTAAACATAACGCGGAAATTCGATTGTACACATCCATTACTCCTACCTAAACATGCATCTGCTGTCCTAATTAATAACACTTCATATTTACTCCATGCCTCTGTCCGGCTGTCCCTATCTGTATATATATAATTACCATTTAATACATTTTTTTAATTAATTACTTATTAATCTGATAAAACCGTTACACCTTAATATTTATTTTTATTATTTATTGTTTGGATCAGTTACTAAATTAATTCTAAATTTGGTAGCAAAATATTCAAATGTGTAACGACTAATGTTTGACTTAAAGTTGATTGACACATTCAGAGCTGTAACCGCTATGTTTTGTTCCATTGTTGGAAGAAAAATATGATTGACGCATATTTTTTTTCTAAAAATCAGAAAAATAATAATTTTTTTCTTCATGTTACTAATGTAAACGTTGCATGGTTAAAATAAAATTTAAATGTCAATTAACTTTGAATTATAAAAATAACTTAAGATAAAGTAATAATTTTTATATGATAGAAAAGTACATGTCTAATTAATAAATACAAACAAAGACGTGTTTTATATCTGTGCAAATGCACAGGATCAAATACTACTATATATATATATATATATATATATATATATATATATATAGTCATCAACTCATCATTTTATTGAATATGAAGTCAATTTGATAAATAAATAAATAAATAAATAGTAGAAGCAAAAACCGAATTTGCAGTTTTTATTTTATTTAAATATATGATGTTAATCAAGAAGTATTTTGAAAAATGTTTTGCATATCAGAAGCTACACCAAAATAAAATATTTATTTCTATATCCATTCGTACAAGTACCATTTAATTTTATTTATTTATTTTTTTTTTTTCTACTAAAGAACACTAGCTATACAAATGTCATTAATTAGACCAAAGCCCACATCTTGGTCCTTGGAAAGGGTCCGAAAGAAAACCAAACAATCTTTCGAAATTCCAGTCATTATATTCTTTGTATATTTAATAAATACGTATTTAAAATTTAAATTTGCGTGACATTATTTGTACGGAATCTATATATCTATAAAATTATGGGCAAGTTTCATTTAATTTTATTCAACTTCCATTAATAATAATATGAGGTCGTTTAATAAAAATAAGTAGCATTTAATAAAAATATGTTCACCATTTAATAATAATATGCAACTTTCAGTTACACAATTTATTTTGACATGTCACGTTTTGGGTGGTCCCCATTACTGTAACGCATTTTTATGTCATGAAATACGAAATATTTTTGTTTTTTTTTTATACTACATATTTTTTGGGTATTATATAAATACATATTTCACAACTAATTTAAGATGACTACAAATATTTCTATTTTCTATTGCAGTCATACAATAATAAAAAAATACTCCCTCCTATTCATTATAAATGTCGTTTTGACTTTTTTGATTCATCCATTTTATTATGTATCTAGACATTAATATGTCTAGATACATAACAAAATGGATGAATCACAAAAGTCAAAACGACATTTAAAAAGAATAGGAGGTAGTATTATTTCGGTATTACAAAGATACATCAAATATTTTGAAAATCAAATCCCAGAGCCACGAGTCGAAGAAATTTAACGATAAGGATTTGTTGTGATGAAGATTGTGACGTTAATAAAATTACGATTGTTTCATATAAAGAAGTGTTTAATAATATTTAAATTAACTTTTTTAAATAATTTTTTTCTCATTCATTAAGTTATGATTTTTTTATTTTATTCTATATTTTTAATTATTTTCTCTTCTATTATATTATTTTTCGTAAAACTAGTTAAACATATTAAACATATTTTCAGCCCTTATTTAATGGGAGTTTTATCAATACAAGGCCTGAAAGATGGGTAAACTATCAATGCGGGGCTTGAAAGATTTTTTTTCTCAGTTCGGGACTTAAATATTATAAAACTATCAAATTAAAGATTCGAAAGATGGGTAAATTATCAATGCGGGGCCTGAATTTTTTTTTTCCAATTCGGGACTTAAATGTTATAAAACTATCAAATTAAGTCTAGAAATAACAAAACTCTAAATTTAATGGTGTTGTGAGTTTTGTTAATTCTAGACTTAATTTAATAGTTTTATAACATTTAAGTCTCGAATTGAGAAAAAAAAATCTTTCAGGCCTCGCATTGATAGTTTACTCATCTTTCTGGTCTTTAATTTAATAGTTTTATAACATTTAAGTCCCGAATTGAGAAAAAAAAAATTCAGGCCTCGCATTGATAGTTTACCCATCTTTCGGGCCTTGTATTGATAAAACTCCTATTTTCTAAACACACTTGGAATCAAGGAGGAATCCAAAAATTAAGAATAGATTGGATTAGAATTTTAAAAACCCGTTTTCGTAAAAGTTGCATAATTTTTTTTTTCAAATATTCACTGAAGTTGTATTCGACGAGTTTTCGCAAATAAATTTCATTATGGTCATTTTGCATCGTATTTGATGTGCTTTCACTAGTTTGACGTCGATCCTATTTTTTAAAGAACGATGATATATCAATGGGGTGTTTTCTTTCTTGGCTCAGTGTTAGTTCTCCATTTGAATTTCTACAAATTCCACAATACAAATAAATACTTTTTCATATGGCATAGTTATTAGCAAATATAAAATAACTATACACGATTAATTGAAATCCAAATAAGATATACAACAGCTTCACTAGAGGATAAGAGATTAAAAAAATACAATTACGACTTCATACGCAATCAACCAAACAAAAATTGCAACTAAAAGATCCTAACAATTACCATTAAAACCTTAAATAGCTCAACAAAAAATGAGAATATAGATAAAGACAACTAGACAAATGAAGCAAATATTTAACAATTACCGATCCCGAATCTTGATTTATCGGTTGACCGATTTTCGATCATCAACAGATGTGTATGACCTTTTTAGTATAAATAAGTCATTTGTCTTTGGATTACAATGATATCTTATTCGCTTCTCTCATATCTCAGAAGGACATCCTTAATTAAGGAAATCTCAATTTGCCAGTTATCTAACCATAGTTGTATTTTATTGGTAAGTTTAATGAATTTGGTATTGTGGTTGATGGTGCCCGGAAAAGTAGGCAATATTCGTCGAACTCGATTATCAATTTGTGTTTTTTATTCTTTCTTGTCTTTTATTTATTTGTGTTGACTTATTTTCATTAGTAATAGTGTTTTTGTCATTATTTGTTGTGGGGGTATTTGTCCATGCGCTTGTTCTAATACCCCAACATTTTTTTCGTAAATAAAAAATATTACTAGAACTTATGTATTACACGGGTACTTGTTAAAAAATTATACTTAAATTTAAAAATAATAGTACAATACCGTGAATTACACGAGTGTTTGTTAAAAAATGTATACACAAATTTAAAAGGCAATAAAAAAGTAAGTTTGAAATTTAATTTTTTTTGTAAATATAATATTATTATTTATATTTAAAATGACAGTATCACATATACTACTTAATCATAGTATATTATAATATTTTTTAAATTGAAATCATTTAATTATTTTGTAGTTAAATAATTTATTGTTTCCAACTAATATTAATAGATGATTTGATTTTTATTTATAAAAATAGATATAACTATTTATTTACTTTATCATACAATATAGATATCAATTCGAAACTAATGAAGATATGATTTATTTGATATATTTATGAAAATTTGATAATAAATATAAAAATTAACTTTTAAAATATATGTACAATTTAGATTAATAAAGTATATTATACTGAAAACAAATGATTGGGAGAAAAAGAATTACTGAGGCAAAAAAAAAAAAGAAAAATCTTTATAAATCACGTCCAACACAATCACAATCAATACTCATAAAAATTGTCATAAATATATAATATATTTATGGATAATTTCAATCTTAATTATTTATAAATTAGAAGTAAATTAAACGTTATCTAAGTCGAATGATGAAGCATGAAATTTTGTTAAATTTGATCTAAAAATATACGATTCTACCACTTAAACTCAACATATTCGGAAAATCTAATATCATGGGAAGGCTAACCGACATAGCTCTTGTTTTGTCAGAATCCATGTGAAATGGTAGCAAGACATAGAGGGTGGAGAATAGTTTATTACAAGGGGAATTTCCTTTTCGGTTCAATTATTAAATTAAAAACATTTAATATTCATGTGGAGCACCGCCAAGGAGTTGGTGCTAATTATACCACAATTATTTCAAATCTGATTGTCGGATTGATCCGGGGCTGACCTCCATATTATCATGTCACTAGTTTAATTAACTAGTACTTATCCGTGCGATGCACGAGACAAAGATATTAAATAAATTATTTTCACAGTCTTTTTCGTTAAAATTTAAAAAGTAATCAGGTTATTATCTATTTTCTACCTCTTTTAATCGACATTAAGTCAAAAAACAATAGGATTATAAGCTTTTTTCCAATCTTTTAACCAGCGTTGTTCTTTTAGCCAGAACATTAAACATGACCATGTTAGAGCTAGCTTGTAAAATAATTAATATAATATCTCACTAAAACAAATATATTAATAAAAATTTAATTTTAGCATATAAATTTATCCCTTGATATAAGAGAAAGTAACAGTCTTACTTATTCTTGTTCACCATATAATATTTAATTATTATTTTATTATATAATAAAAAGGAATACTGTTAAATAGCGTAGTAGAATTGTTACAAAATTATATATATATATATATTTTTTTTTTACAATATAGATTTAATATTTTTTTATGATTTGATAATATAACTATAATATATTCTTAATGATATAATGGTTTACTTCGTATAGCTAGAATGCTGGTTGCAAATAGAAAAAAAAAAAATCTATTAGATGCAACCAGCCTGCTATAAGATAAAGAAAAAAAAATCTATTAGATGCAACCAGCCTGCTATAAGATAAAGGTTTTCTCGTTATGATGAGGTATTTTATCCATCATGTTATTCTACACATCTATTAGATTAGAAATTTAGATGCAGCCAGCATTCTGCTATAAGATAAAAGTTTCCTCATAGCGGGATGCATGTCACATGTCATCTAAATTTTTAGATTTTTTTTTAGTTTGTTACTTTTAATTATCATAAATTTAACAGTGTGAATTGATTTACAACATACTCTACATTCAATTAAGACTGATTTTCATTTGCTAATGATTTGTAAAGTTTGATTATTAATTTGACCAAACATTTTGCTTATTGATTTATAAAGTTTGATTATTATTTTGACTAACCAGGAAAGATGAACTTGTTGGATCAATGTTGTTAATCTAAACAAACATAAGAGTTTTTCATATTATTTTTTAGCCTTTATCAGTTTATAACGTTTTATCAGTGTAGGAAACATTTTCATGATTTTTTATTTATTCCACGATTTGTTTATTCATTACAACTTTGAACAATCTATGAAAATTATTAAGCTGCCTTCTGACAAATATGTATGGAGTTATGTGTTTGTCCTACAAGTCACAAACATAATGAATAACATTACAAATTATTCATTCAAACTTTTATTTATTGCAAATATATTAAAATAGTTTATATAACATCAATTAAATACCAGTTTCAATATATTTATAAATAAAAAGTACATAAAATTTCTGGTGTGTTCAAATTAAAATAATTTTTTATGAGCTCAATTTTAAATCATCCAGACATTTGGTCAAACGTATAGGTGTGTTCAAATTTAAATCATTGACATTTTGTTTGGTTGAAATATAAATCATCTACCATGGTACTGTGATGTGTATAATATATATTTAGATATATATAAAATTTTTAAAAAATAATATGTGCTTTATAAAAATAAAAATATTAATTTCACAAGATTTTAAAAATAAAATCTAGTTTTTAATCACAATAGAAAAATCATGGTAAGTTGTATTGAAAATGTGTCATGAGATATAACAATTAAATAAAATAATTAAATAAAATACTTGCTGAAAATAGAATGCATTAATTACCTTTGACTTTTTTTACTACTATATCTAGTAAATAAGAGGACTTTTTATATAAGTATAGATTAAATGCATTAATTAAATATTTGATAAAATTAGAAATTTATTATTAAGTTTGACTTTTCTAACTACTATATTTAGTAAATAGAATCCCCTTTAATATAAGTATAGATAATGAGGTGACTTAGGTCAATTATTGAATTAAATTTTATAATTATATACATATTATTTTTATCTTATAAACATATACATAAAATAAATAATTTGTACCAAAATTTTTTAAAAAAATCGGCATATCCCTAAATTGTACTAAGTTCATAAGGACAAATAATATAGTTTTATAAAATCAAATAATTATATTGAGAGTGATATATAGAAAATGAAAAAAAAAAAGAGTGATGGAGAAATTAATTAATAAAATATTTGAGATTACTCTATTGGATGACCGACAAAATAATTTGATAATATTGTTAATTTAATTAGTATTCTTTCAAATATATCATCGTTCATTATTGCATTTAGCGTAAGATGAATTTCAAGACTGTTCCTAACTTTATTCTTTTAATTACATGACACAGCGACAAAATTATACATTAAAAATAAACATTATCATTTTGAGCGTTTTCCCAAGAGTCCCATACGTCACATAATTAAGCAGCCCAAGACTAAATAATACAACCCGAAACTAAAAATTGGGAGGACTGATCGAACGACCGCCTAAAGCCTCGCTAACCACGCTAGAATAGAAACACACGACACACAACTAAAACAACATCAACACACCAACTAAGAACGCTCCCCACAAGAGATAGATACGCCCCCCACTGGGAAATCAGTACCGGGGTCAACGACCCAAACCTAAAAACAAGACAAAACATAACACAAACACAAACCCAAACCAAAACACAATCCTACCACACAAGACAACAAAAAAGGAACTAATAACACAAACACAAGCCCTTCACTTGCGACCGAGAAAGCCCGAACCAGCAGTGAACGATTGATACAAGACCAATCCAAGCCAAGAATCTGCTACCGAAACTGCAATCAAGCCTATACAATAGCAGAAACCGAACTCCGAACCAGTCCCCGAATCGACCCATCGACAACCTAGAAAGCCAAAGTCCACCCCACAACGATTCCAATCGATCTCTTCTAACACCACTAGACGAGGCCGATAGAACCTCCCAGCCTCCTAACACCACTAGACTAACGGGGATTGAGCAGGAGAAAACGGCCCTCTCTGCGACCGCCGCGACAAGGAACGTCGCGGTAACCGGAGTCTCTCCCCAACCCAAGACTCACACTCCACCCGTCACCACCACAGATATCCACGACAAGCGGACCGGCCCCGACAGAAAGCACCGCCAGAACCAGCCAAATCTGACACCAACAACAACAGACAGAGGATAGAGAGCAAGGCTTACCGTCACCAATCTCGACACCACGGAGACTGGAAATAATCCAAGCGCAGGTTTGATCTGACCTCGAGATGCGCCACCGCCTTCCGAGACTCCATCTGCAACCGCGATGCAGGCACCCCGTCAATGGACCATCAGAGGCAGCAATAGAGGAGCGCTTAGCTAGGAGGAGAGAGAAAGGTTGAGGACGACCCTTAGCCGGTCTTAATCGTCCCCGAGGAAGGCGGAGCCGCCGGGAAGAAGCGGAGCTGCGCGAGGGATTTGGGGGTTAGGTTTTGTCGCCAGAGAGAGAGAGAGAGAGTTATGTATATGTAGAGTTATGATATTCCATACGTCACATACGTTGCTTCAGTGCAATAGATGAACACTCTTAAGAATTCGAGAGTTTTTAAATGCACATGTATATATATAAATGTTCGATTATGTTTTAAATAGTAATTATTTCATGTCAAAAGATTTCTATTACTAATTCAAGAAATTAATTTAACAATTTATGGTATATTTTAAATATCACTTATGGAAGCGGCTTATTATTTAAAAAAATAATTAAGCCATAAAAAAATACATTTTCAAGATACCTTAATTTTCTGAAAGTTGAACAACGAAAAAAATGGGGAAAGTTCTCTTACAGAAAATATGTTTAATTCTGTTTTTAATACTCACCCGATGATCTTTTCCGATCTGAAGTGGTGTATTAATTGAGAGAGAATTTTTGTCGGGAAATAATTACCTTACATTAAAAAAATCTAGGACTATTTGTAGTGTCGTAATCCCGAATACTATTCATTGAGCAGTACAACTATTTAGCACTGCTCACCTTGTAGTACAAGTCACTATTCATGGTGCAAATCCAACTATTTTCATTATTGATAGGTACAGGTGCATTAAAAGCGGCGAGAATCACCGTAATGGATGGACGATGTGGAGCTAACACGTGTGCCGACAGATGGGCAGCTAGTTGTCTTGTCCATAATTATTTAATTACAAATTTACTATATTTATTTGATTTGGTGTATCAAGCTCTGTTCGATATTCATCCCCACATGGTGACTCTTCTTTTGATTCAGAAACTCTAATATCCGAAGTACGTCTTACGATCAACAACGTGGTTGAAGATTTGCAGACGAACCATAACGCCGACAACTGTTACGGTAGCGGTGGAGTTCACGGAGGACGTGGAGGTCGTGGTCCAGGCGGGGAACCCCACCAGAGATCTCCACAACCACCGTCTAGCGACGAAGACGACAAGGATACCATCTCGGAAGTGAATCCCTTCGGCGAGTGGCAATCTACGCACGTCGAGGCTGACCCCTTCGCTCCATACGGCGGCCGTGACATGTGGCAACGATCGACGCGACGATAGAGGCAGACGAAAGGAGGCTGATTTTGTCGGCGGATATCGTGCCCAACAAGATTGGGGACTTGATCGCAGATATGGTCAATGAGAGGGCCCCAATTTTGATGGAGAGCAACATGATAGACCATTGTACGACAGTCCTCCTATTTTCGATGAGGAGCTTCCAGGGTCGGAGGAAAATTGGGTGGAAAACATTTTTCCTATGATCGTGAGAAAAGCTTATTCACCGTGAGCTTGCTACCTCATAACAAGATTGAGTTTACCTTTGTGCTTGACAGTGTGACGTATAGTAGGAATAATAGAAATTCCAGCCTTGGAGGACACAAAGGCTCTAATGAGAGTGACAAATAAAATGGATATGCGCCCTTATCATGCAACTAAGATTCCTATACAGGCCATTACACATGCTTTGCAAGGCCAGGAATCTTTATAAAATTTCTCATGAGGCTCTACAGTTTTTTGATATCATTTTGAGGCAGCATGGTGCAAAGTAGGGTTGTTTGCTTGTTCGTCCTTCTTTTTTCCACAATGACCCACATAACCTTTGTAGATGGTGGAGGTGGTGTTCTTGGAGGCCGAGGTTTTCATTCCAGCTTGAACATTGATGTATCCACTACTATTATTATCCAGTTTGTGCTTGTAGATGACTTTCTGGTTGCTAATCAGAATATAACAGATCCCTTCTCGTTGACTGGGCAAAGGCCAGGGTGGATACTAGTCCCACCTACCAGGAGCACAAAACGGGCACAACTGAGCCTAGGTCTACAACTTCTCCCCTTTCGGTTCAAAAAGTCGTAACTTAACTAGAAGGTGTTTAATCAACTAGCCATATAGAATCAACAGAACCAAACTAAACAATTCAATATCTAATCGTTACCAATCACAAGATCGAAGTGTCACCCTTCGATTATATCAAACAATCAAACACAATTTCATTAATTCTGAATTAAATCAACTCACACAAGTATGAACGATTCACGCCCGAGAGATACAATTCAAACAAGAACAATCATTCCCCTATCCCTAGCGATAGAAATTAGCTACGTAACATGAACTCAACAAAATCAAGCAATTCACCTTAAAAAATCATTCACATGAATTAAACAAGATGAAAAACTTACAATCAATCCATATTCAAGCGTCGAATCCAAGTTACAAGCTTAACCCTAATTATTAAGAGGAAGAAGAAAAATGAAAAATAATGGTTACAAGAAGAAGAAAAATGAAGAAGAAGAAGAAGAAGAAGAAGAGAAGGAAGGAGGAAGAGAGTTCGTGTTTTTCCCAACCTAGGGTTTTCACCCCGGAAGGTGAGAGTGTTCTACCCCGAGTCCCGTACATAATATATATCTGATAAGTAATCCACGACGCGAGGAAAACATAACGGACGCGGAAGGAAGTGGTGCCGCGCCGTGAAGGGCTGGCGCGGCGTGAATGAAGATCGCAAGTGCCGCGGGCGTGGTGGCTGCCGCGGTGCGAAGAGGAGATGCGCCACGGCGCGACAGGTGGCGTGTGGGTTCTGCGCGGCGCGGAGGTTGGTCGCGGCGTGGGGCTGCATGGTACCGCGGCATGGGAGTGTCGCGTGGGGTGCGCTGGGAGAAATAAGGAGCAGGCACCGCGGCGTGCTGTCTGCCGCGGCGCGTGGCGCACATCTGTATCCTCTGTCTGAGTCGTGGTGCGCGCGCGGGGCCTGGCACGGCGCGTCATTGCTCGCGGCGAGGGGGAGGGACCTGCTGCGCTCTGTCAGCCTCGTGGCGCGCGCGCGGCGCGCGGGGTCTGGACAACTCGCACTATTTCACGTTTTTGAGTCGTTCGGGCTCGTCTGGTATCGGAATTTGATTATGCTTTTTCCTGTGCGTCGCCAACGAACTCCTCTACCTAATTATGCATTCCCGACTAATTTTCGCCTGCAATCCGGTTCTCCCGAAACTTCCGACCTACACACCATAAACAAAGAAAAACCAGAAAAATATACGGAAAACACAAATAAAACCAAAATAGAACAAGACGCACAATAAAATATAAAAACGAATAAAAACCAAGGAAAAGACCTAAAACGGGGAAAAAAAAAAAGATAAAATAAGCACGAAAAACACAACAAAAATAGGACAAACAGAACACAAAATCACTGATTACGTGAGAAAAGTTGCAGAGAGCAGATGTTCACGTTAAAGTGTGTCAGTGACATTCAATCTCTGTGATCGATAGAGAGAAATGTCGGAACGATTACTACCATAGGTTTGACACCACATGCCGCCCACGGGAGCGCATTGGCTTCGAGGGCGAAGTCTTATAAACTGAGGGAGAATGGTGTAGACTATTATTATTATTATTATTATTATTATTATTATTATTATTATTATTATTATTATTATTATTATTATTATTATTATTATTATTGTCGTACGTCATCATCATCATCATTATCATCATTATTATTATTATTGATTGTTTTTATTGATGGACAAGTTAAGGTTTAGGGGTAAGAGCCTTATATAAAAGGCTATCTCTAGTTTATGTTATTTGGTTGATTATCAATTATTGAATAAAAAGACGATTTGATATCGTGTTTAGATGCTTTTGATATTGCGACTCACTAATTTAGTCTCACTCGTGCGTTTCCCTACATCATTAGCTTTTCAAAGGGTAAATTGCACCAAACCCCCCTGTATTATACTAAATCTGTGCGTTACCCCCTGTAATTTAAAAATTGCGTCAAACCCCCTTGTAATGTAGTTTTGCATGCGCGAAGCACCCTAGACCGTCTAAGATGACGGAAGTGATGAGCACGCGCGTGCTGTGCGAATTTTTCTTCATTTTTCCACCCAAAAGTCACGTAATTTACTTTTTTACCCTTAAAATCAACCATTTAAATAATTGCAAACTAAAATAATTATAAAAAAATATAATTAAAATAAAATAAAATAAAAATTAATTAATGAATTAAATGTGAAAATAATAAATAAATATATTACTATTTAATAAAAAATAAAATAATATTTCATTTAAATAAATTAAAATATAAATATAATATTTGCTTTTTTTGAATTGAAGTAATATAATATATAAATAAAATTAATAAATTATATTAAATTTATTTATTTATAATAAAAATAAAATGATACTTATATATATATTATTAAAGTATTGATTTATAAATAAAATATTTTGTATTCAACATATATATAGAGGATTTGTATTTATTTAAATTATTTAGTTTTTATATTTTTTTTTTAAATGTTTGACAAATATATTAATTCTATTTTTTAATAAAATTATTATTTTTGAATGTGTAATAAATAATTTATGTACTTCTTATTTATCAGGTATAATGGACTAATTGAAATATCAAGTATCTTTTTTTATGAGATTTAAAAAATATAAATAAGTATTTTATTTTATTTTATTTTTAAATCTGAATAAATATAAATTATAAAATTATTCATCTTATTTTCTCTTTATTTAGTCTTTTTATTATTTATAGTTTCGAATATGTTTACTTAATTATGATATCATTTATATTTTGAATATATTTACTCAATCCTTATATTATTTATAATATAGAATATATTTACTAAATTATATTATTTATAAATTTTATTATATATTTGCTTAATTATTATATGATTTATAATTTAGAATTTAAAAAGCTCTTCTGTCTATCACCACCATCAATTTTCCCCTTAATCCCACCAATCAACCCTTGCAAATACTCTTCCCTCTTACCTTGCAACGAGATCACATCCCTCTCGAGCCCCTTGTACCCGACCCGCCTCAAAATCAGGAAATAATCACAAATCCCCTCCGACAAGCTCGGCGAGAACATCCCACGAATCCGCTTCACTTTCTCCTTCCCCGATTCACTCCGAATTTCACCTTCCTCAACCAGCGATTTCCCGGCAACAGCCTTAGCGACATGATTGAAGCTGTAGATCAAGGCTAGGTAGTTCAAATCAATCTTCTTCCATGAATTGTCGGCGCTTCCTCTTGACGGATCTGGGCGGAATTTTGGAGGTTGCACGTGGAGAAGAGCTCGATGGAGCTCACTTTGTGGATGGTCCTACAGTAATGGCCGTACGGCGCCCACACGTAGTCGGTTCAATCCCCAGGATTTTACTTTTAAGTCAATATATTGACAATAAGGGAAAAACGATAAATTCAATGTTAAAGTTAGGGTATAAAGGTAAATTCAATTAAAAAGTAACGCCGTCAGCATTAAACCAACGATGTTAACCGGAAAGGGCAAGTGTGCATGCAAAACTACATTACAAGGGGGTTTGACGCAATTTTTAAATTATAGGGGGATAACGCACATATTTAGTATAATACAGGGAGTTTAGTGCAATTTACCCGCTTTTCAAATAAACTCGTTGAGATTTTTATTTCAACAAGCTAATCTTAATTGTACCAAACACTTTTATCAAATAGCTAGCTTTTCAACTATAAGTCATAAGTTATAAGCTATAAGCTCGAAATTCACTTAGGCTATGTTTGGCAGACAAATAAGCAAGCTTATAGCTTATTTGATTAGTTTATAAGCTTCATGTATTCAAACAAGTCTCGTTTGGTAGGACGAGCTTTTTTAAAAAGCTCGATCGTATCTCAAAACCTTCTTTTAGTAAATTTTCAAATAAGCTCGTTGAAATTTTTATTTCAGCTAGCTTATGAATTAATTTTATCACATAAGCTAACTTTTCAGCTATAAGTCACAAATTATAAGCTATAAACGCGAAAATTATATACTTCCTCCTATTTTTTTTAAATGTCATTCTAGCTTTATCAATTATTTGTCAAATAAATGTCATTTTGGATCTTTTCTACATATTTTTTCCATTATTACCCACATTTAGCTAATAAATACATTACGTCTTTTCATATTCACTTTTTACTTTTTCTCAAAACATTCATCTCTATCTTCATTAAATAGGGTTATTATTGACAAAAAAATATTCTTAATTAACGTGCAACTTCTCAAAATGACATATATTAAAAATAGGAGGTAGTATAAGATAATAAGCTACTTTATTAAGGCTATGTTTGGTAGACAAATAAGCTATCTTATAGTTTATTTGGTTAACTTATAAACTCCATGTATTTAGATAAGCTCTGTTTGGTATAACGAAATTTTTAAAAAATTCGAGCTTATTTGATAAGCTTCTTTTGATAGTTTTTTAAATAAGCCCGTTGAAATTTTCATTTCAACTAGCTTATCAGCTAATTTTATCAAACACATTTCTCATATAAGCTAGTTTTCAGCTATAAGTTATAAGATCGAAAATTACTAATCAGCTATCAACTAGCTTGTTATACCACACAAACCTGGACCGCTGGACCGCTCCTCCTCGAACCGGGTTACGTCTCCTTGATCGCCGGTACCTGCAAAACACGCCGGGGGTGGTCCCGGCGCGAACACTCCGACGCTCAAGTCAGTGGTGATCCGAAGAAAAAGCGGCAGAGTAACGAGAGAATTTGTATGTGTGTGTTGTGTGAATGAAATAACCTGTCCCCTTTTATAGACGAAGTCATCTACAGGTTGAAGAGTTCTTATCATACCATGAGTCTTCCCCTCAGATTAGGTCAAAGTCCTAAGAGTCCTTGAGGTTGCGAACCTCTCCATGACTTGAGCACGATACCCCCTCTGGGCTCTGGTCCCCTCAGTGGAACGTCCAGCTAACTAGGTGCCAAGGTGCCCCGCGTAGCTCACGTAGAGCTAGCCTCCGCCTACCACCCATGTGCTCCAAAGGTACCATGGGCTACGCCTACCAGAGCCTCCGCCTACCAGAGCCTTCGCCTACCACCCATGTACAAGGGTACCATGGGCTACGCCTACCAAATTGAACCACCCGACTGAGTACGACTGAAACTCGGATCACAACCGGTCCTTCATTAACCATTTCTTACGACCACATCATCTAGCCCCCACATTCCTTAGACAAGTTATAGGAGCTTGTCGTAAGGAATAGAAAAATCACAAACACCGTAGCGAGCACTTGCATTTTGGTTTGAGAAGATAACTGAACGTCTACCCCGACA
>CACSLK010009714.1:8424828-8440468 GCA_902706635.1 Striga hermonthica
AACTTAAATTTACAGTTTGTATTCTTGTAATTTTATAACTATAATAAACTAAAAATATACTATATATAAATTTTCCATGTATAATAAACTGAAAATAAACTGTATATATAAATTTAAATTTGCAGCTTGTATTCTTGTAATGGCTAATAATTCTATAATAAACTTAAAATAGACTAAATATAATTTATAGTAGAAAAATTGGTTTATAAGATAAATTAAAAATAAATTAGATATAAATTTATAGTAAAAAATTTGGTTTATAAACCCAACATTAGATATAAATCCATACAAACAAAGACCAACAAAATTTTGCATCTTGTATTTACATGAGTGAAATATTAACACAATTTTATGGGAGTTTGTATTTATGATTAAAAAAAATTCTTAATAAAATCAACAAATAATTTTCCCAGGCCCCAAGAGATCCGTCCGTTTCTATTGGTAAGTTTTTGGTTTATTAGATTTGGCAAGATATGAGTTATATTGACTTGCAGAAGAATTGAATCACTTTGGTAGTTGCCCTTTTTATTTTAACCATAGTTGCCTTTTTTTTATTTTAAGCATCGTATTAGGGGAAGAGAAAGAATTGACTGAGAGTAATTTGGTATTGATATCTTCCATTCGTTATTTTTTTTATTTAACACTCCAATTGTCGTACGAGTGTACTTAAGCCAAAAATTTTATATCTGCTCTTCTTTAACAATGATTTTACAAAACAGTTGCAGGACATACACAATACCTAATTTTACTCTAAATATTTGACAAAAATAGACAGACATGAAAAAAATTAAAAATAAAAATTAATATTATTTTTAAAAACTACATATTCAACATCTTTATCTATTTATTTCTTTCTCTTGAACATTCTTATCTATTTTTTTTCTCTCTTTCTTTTTTATTTCTCTCTCTCCCGTCTCTTTTTTTTCATTCTCGCTATTTCTCGTCTCTCTCTCCAATCTATTTCCCCACATCATTTCTATCTTCTTCACGTTTCTCCTTATCCTTTTCTCCAAACATTTCTCTTATTCTTCTCCTCCAAACATTAATACCTAAGGAAAAAAAATCAAAAAACAAGAACCAATAAAAAATTGGTAACAAGAACCATTCTGTCGAAAAAGAAGCAAGATACGGACTAGCAGAAAATAATAACATAACAACATTGAAAAGGCAACATGAAAAATCTTTAAAGCAACATGAAAATAACATGAAAACAGCTTAAATTTGGCCAAAAACTTAAAACATATACGAAAAGCATACTTCAAAAACTAATCAACAAGGAAATTTCGAATTTCTTCAAATATCAACGAAACACAGGGTTCAATCGCTCGAAAATGAAAGGTTCGACTCAAGGTAAGGCTATGAGATTATAAAGGGTTTGACTCTACGAAATTTAAATCGAAACTTGGAGCAATATTAATCGAACTCGAATCCTTACCTTTCGCGCAAAAATCGAAAATCGAGACTTGATGGCCACGCCGCCCCTAGACAAAGTCGCTGCTCGTAGCCACATCGTCGAATTTGGTGTTGTGTGGGTACTGAGTGTTTTATCTTGTATTAAAGAAGATGGGAAATAAGAATAGAAGATATATAAAAGATTATTTTGTAAATTTGAGTAAGAAAAGAACAAAATGAAAGAAGGGAAAATGAAGAAGAAGAGAATTTTGGGGAAAATAAAAGTGTTGTGCGTGTGGATAAGAAACAAGAGGAGAAGAAGAAAACTACCTCTTATTAGATTTTATTTATGACAGTTAAAAAACACATTAAAGGAATAAAAAAGAGTAAAAGTGAAATAATGACATAATGGGTTAAAATAAGAATAAATTTTTTTTATAGGGGTTGACAGTGTCTTTAATTCAACCAGGGTTGATAGAGTTGAGTACAATCTAGTGGGCTTCCTAATTTTAGGAAGCCCAATAGCAATTATTATTATTATTATTATTATGCTTTACTATTATTATTAGCAGTGTTTTAAATACCGTACTGGTGGTCATACCGGTCTAGCCATCGGTACGCGGTATTACCGATCGGACCGGTAATATCGGCGGTATTACCGGATTAGCAAATATAATGCTATATATAAATATACATAAAAATTTATAATGCCAAATGCAAAAAAGTAAAAATATAAATGACCATAATCATTAATTTCAACTTCTCAATAAGATGAAAAAAAAACATCGTTATTTATTCTCTCTCTAATGGGGGTTGTATTCTCTCTCTAATGGAGACCTAATCGGAGATTCTCTCTTAAATAGGGGCTTTATTCCGGCAAGTGCATGTACATCCTTTAATCACAAGTATTGAGTAATCAGCTTCAGCTTTCCCTTTTATGTTTTGAGTTTAGGGTTAAGGGCGCATTTAGTCCCGGCTTGTCCTGCTGTGTTTTGTTTTATTCCTTGGTTAGGTTTTGATTCCTCTTCAATCTTGTGCCACTACGCTCAACCATGGCGGAGGATCTCGCCGCCAAACTGGACTCATTCCAATTGATCGATCGAGAAATTGAGGTCATCCCAATCGGGGATGCTGATACTAAATACAGTAAGGATGAATGTGCGCGAAGTCTTTTTGGTAAAATAATCGGGCATAGAAGAGCCAACATTACGAGATTAAGAAGAGCTACAAACCATATGTGGCAGATTCGATCAACAGTGGTGGTTAGAGAGCTCTCCCCAAATTTCTTTCAATTTATGTTCACGGAGATTGTGGATAAATAGAAAGTCAAAAAGGGATTCAACTGGACATTTGAAAATCTGTTTCTTACTCTCAGAGAATGGACAGACGACATTAATGCAAACCATCTATTCTTTCAAGAGCTCGAAATATGGTTGCAAGTGTGGAATCTACCTCTCAACTGCCTGTCCCCTGATGTGGGTCTCAAGCTTGGGAAAGTGTTCAAGCGAGTCATAGATATCAATGTCCCGCATAGCGGGATTCTAGCGAGGAGGTGTATTAGATTACTCGTTGCAGTAGACATCCAATCGGCACTCCTGAGATGCACTCACATTCAGTTAGGGGACAAGAAACTTCAAGTGCTATTCAAATACAAAAGGCTAGTAATTCTATGTTTTTATTGTGGCTTCATTGGGCATCTAGACAGAGGTTGTACCAAAAGGATTGATGATATTGCTGCAAGCACACTTTTGGAAGGTAGATATGGTGAGTGGTTAAAGGCTAATGATTTATTCTTTCCAACATCCTCACAATCCTCACACCCTCATAATCCTAATGCTAACCCTCAGCCAACTTATAGCCAATCTCTCAATATCAGTGCACAAAGCAATTCCACACCTTTAGTTAAAAAATCATCCCTCTCCCCGCTTAACCAAAATCCATCCCCCCCAGATAACAGCCTTGCCAAGCAACCCTCTACCCAAATACATTCACCAAATCCCATCTTGAATAATCCAAACCCTGAACCCTTTGTCCCCTCCAATAAACCTATCACTGTTCAGCAGGAAGATGTTACATTAGCAGAGGAAGTTGCCATCACTTTGATGGACTTTACTCCCTCTCACCCTCTACAAGAAAATAGCCAAGGGAATAGAAGAGGCTGAAAAGAAAATCCCAGAATCCAATCAAGCCAACTAAGTTATCCCTGTTGAGTGGGGGAAGTCAGAAGAGGCAGCATGAAGATCCACTGACTATCCATGATTAGGTGAAGGTTGATGAGGAACCACATGAGAATCTCAAGAAAAAGCTGAAAACTACTGACAAAAAGGTGATGGTGGCCAGCCCTAAATGGCCCCCACCCCCCCTCCCCCTAATGAAGACTGCGGTGTGGAACTGTCGAGGTGTGGGTGGGCCCTTGACAGTTCCCCAGATTAAAGAGATTTGAAGGCTCCACCACCCAACTTTTCTTTTCCTTTCAGAAACAAAAAAAAAAAAGAACTCTTTCTTATGTACAGTGGGTAAGAACTTGGGAGTTAAGGACAACTGGGCTTCTGTGGAACCAATGGGCAGAAGTGGGGGTCTGTACTTATGCTAGGATCATAATGTACATATTTTTCAGGTGGTCAAGCAATCCTTTTGTTTTGAGGTAGAATTCTGGGACGAAGGCAAAGATTTAGTGTGTTGGGGAGTCTTCGTGTATCTGAGCACAAATGGCAGAATCAGACAAGAGCAAATGGAATACATATCTAATGAGAAAAGCAAACGGGGCCATACTAGTTTATCATCACGGATTTTAATGACATTGCTCATCCTGAAGAGAAAAGTGGAGGCTTAGCTAGAACATTTCAATCTTGCAGCATGTTCAACAACTTCATTAACTCCATGGGAATGATGGAAGCAAGTTGGAGAGGTTACCCCTTCACTTGGGGGAATAATAGAAATGCAGAAGGATTCATAGAGGAAAAGTTGGACAGATGCTTGGGTTTTCTTGACTGGCACTCCAAATACCCGGCTGCCTTTGTGCAAAATATCTTCAGAAGTGCGTCTGATCATAGCATGATGCTCCTTTGCAGTAGCCAAGATGACAACCATCAAAAAAGGAGGTTTTACTTTGACAAAAGATGGCTAGGAAGGCAAGGAATCCAAGAGGTGGTTTCAAGAGCATGAGAGAAAGAGCACACAGGTACCCCTATGTTCAATCTGAAGTCTAAAATCAAGCAGACAAGGGTAGAATTGCTGAAATGGAGCTCATCATTCACTTCCCAGAATGCAAAGAAAATTGAAACCCTTAACAGAAAGTTATCCCAAATGAGAGAAGATGGAGGTTTGAGAGATTGGAGGTTGTGGGACATGCTCCAATCAGAACTAAATGATGCTTACAAATTGGTGGAGCAGTATTGGGAGCAGAAGTTTAGAATAACATGGCTAAAGCATGGAGACAGGAATTCTAAATTCTTTCATGCCCAAACAATGCAAAGAAGGAGAAAAAATAAGATTCTTAGGCTGATAAGAGAAGATGGTACAATATGTGAAAGCAAGGATGAAATTTCTAAATGTATTGAAGACTTTTTCTCCCTCATATTCACATCAGAAGGTACCCAAACAGGAGATAGTATTCTGCAAGACATGGAAGAGGTCATTTCTACTGAAGTAAACCAAGGGCTAGTGGCACAAGTCAGCAATGAGGAAATCAAGGAAGCTCTTTTCAGCATTAACCCGTTAAAAGCCCCAGGATCTGATGGTATGACTTCGCTATTTTTTCAATCCTTTTGGTCCACAGTGAGTCAAAGCCTTTGTGAGTTTGTGCATAGCTTCTTCAATTCTGGGAAAATGCTTAAATATTTTAATCACTCTCTAATAACCTTGATTCCTAAATGTCTTAGTCCTTCTGTTGTGGCTCACTATAGGCCAATAAGTTTGTGTAATGTGATTTATAAAGTCCTTTCTAAAATATTGGCCAATAGATTGAAGCCTTGTCTCTCTGCTTGTATCAGCGTCAATCAGTCTGCTTTTGTTAAAGAGAGACAAATCTTGGACAATGTGATTACTGCTAACGAGGTGATTCATTTTCTTAAAGGTCATAGAACTGAAAAGAGTTGCTATATAAATTAAGCTTGACATGAGCAAGGCTTTCGATAGAGTAGAATGGGATAGTGTCAGAGTCATTATGCTGAAGCTTGGTTTTAACTCTTTATTTGTGAATTGGATTATGCACTGCATTAATTCCTTTTTCTTCTCATTCAATGTCAATGGTGATACTGTTGGTTACCTTAAGCCTACTAGGGTAATAAGGCAGAGTGATCCCCTATCACCATACCTTTTCATCCTGATTTCTGAAATATTTTCTCACCTCATAAAAAACTGAAGTTGTCAAGGGCAATTTGCATGGTATCAAAATGAACAAACACTGTCCCCCCCCCCCACCCCTCACCCATCTATTTTCTGCAGATGATACTCTCATTTTCTCCAAAGCAAATGACCAACAGGCCAGATCTCTCTTGAATATCCTCTTTCAGTATAAATGTTTAACAGGGCAAATGGTCAACCTTAAGAAATCTTCTATCTTCTTCAGTAAAAACACCCCCCAAGCCACTCAAAACCAAATCTGCAACATTCTCTTGGGAATTAAGCCGCATAAATCATCTAAGTACCTTGGTTGCCCCTTGGGATTGGAGCTTCTAAAACTAATACTTTCTCTTTTGTCTATGAAGCTGTGACTAACAAAATTTTAAACTGGAAAAATAGTCATCTCTCAACTGCAGGGAAAGAGGTTCTAATCAAAGCAGTGCTTGGAGCTCTCCCAACATACACCATGTCTTGCTTTCTGCTTCCAAAAACAGTCACCAACAAAATCTCAACAACTATGGCTCATTTCTGGTGGAACAATTCTATGGGAGACTCCTCAGGCATACACTGGCAAAGCTGGCAGAAGATTTCACTACCTACATATATGAGAGGACTAGGGTTCCCTGACTTACACATCTTCAACAAGTCTCTCATCTTAAAGCAAATCTGGAAAATCCAGAGCCAACCTAGACTTCTTGTCAGCCAAATCTTAAAAGAGAGATATTTTCCAAACTGTGAGCTAGCTGTGGCTAAGAAAAAACACAACTGTTCTTGGTTGTGGTCTATCTGGTGGAAAGTGAAAGTTTTGTTCTTTGATAATGTTATCTGGAAGATAGGGGATGGCAGCTCAATCAAGATCTGGAAGCACCCCTGGATTAATGGAAATGCTAAAAAATTCCAACAGGTTCTGGCATTAGGAATTGAGTGTCAAATGGGTGCAAGAGCTGCTCGATGATACAGGAAGGACCTGAAACAGGGAGATTGTTGAAAATATATTTCTGCCAGCGGAAGCAGAGGCTATCCTTCAAATGAAAGTTATGGATCCTCACAAGCCTGATTCATTGCAATGGGTGAGGAATCTTCAAAGAATGTTTAAAGTGGCAGATACTTATAAATCCCTCATTGAGCTTAAATGGAGGCATATGGACATTGCAAGCTCAAGCATGATCCACAAAGATCTCTGAATAACTAGAAAGAGAACTTGGAGCCTGAAAATCAAAAGGAAAATCAGACACTTCTTGTGGAGAGGCATGAATAATATCCTATCTGTGCTGATGAACTTGAACTCAAGGGGCTCTAAGCTAGATCACATCTGCAATCTTTGTGGAGAAAAAGAAGAATCGCAAGAGCACCTTTTCTTTCTTTGTCCCAGAGCACAAAAGATCTGGAAACGAGCTCCATTATCATGGGAGGGACTCCAGCCAGAGACTAACTGCTTCAAATATTGGTGGATCAAGCTATGCACCATCAACAAAACCCAATATGTTGAAGACAGAGTCCAACTTACTTGTTACCTCCTATGGTGGATATGGAAAACCCGCAATCTGTGGGTGTTCCAAAAGGTTTCAAGATCAGAATCAGACACAGTGCAGCTGGCTCTAAAGGAATGGAGAGAATAGCAATCTTGTTTTGCTTAATTCAGTTGCCCTTTGTCTTGTATAGCAGGTTTTGTATTTTTTCCTTGTTGGTTAGTTAGGTTTGGTTGTAGGTTTTGATAATTGGCTAAGTCCCGTCGGGGGGTTCAGTAGCTAATTATTTTTGAAGCTTGCTAGATTCCCCAGTGCATGGAGTGTAGTTAGTGGGAGTTAAAGTTGGACTCTCGGGTTCTAAGGCTTGCCTTTGCCGAGAGATCTCCTCTACCTCTTTTGGGTTGGTCTTCTATGGAGCAGGTGCTCTTGGTCTTGTTTGGGGCTGTTGCTCTATGTATTTGTGTTGCATTTGTACTCTTTCTTTGATTTAATATATATTCTATCGTTTCAAAAAAAAATAAGATGAAAATAAAATATTTTAACTACCAAATTAAATTTTATTATTTTAAATTAAAAAAAATATTATTTTTTTTTATTTTTTTTTTTTATTGGCCGGTATTTTAGACCGATATTTTGCGGTTTTTACGGTATGATCCCAATACAAACTGGTATAACCGTAAATCCGGTATTTCGAGTGTAATTGTACCGTACCAATGGCCGGTATCCGGTATTACAGGTATTACCGGCTGGTACGATACGGTATTTAAAACATTGACTATTAGTATTAGTATTTCTTATTTCCAGCTAAGTTTACCCAATTTACCTTTGGGGAAATTGAGGGATATTGTAACTGCCTTATAAGGCCGACTTTTGCATGAAAAAGGAATCAATCAGTTATTACAAAATTATTCTCTCTTTTATCTTCTTCTCCACTCCATCTTTCATAAATTCTATCTATCCCCCTCCACTACAATCTGAGAAATTCACCATAAAAATTACAGAATTCACTAATTATATACTAGTTCTTTACACTTTAGTCTCTTTCATCTGAGTTATCACCAAAATACAATATCATCATCATCACATACAAGTTAGGTGTCGAAACCTAAATAGCAAACGGCCAATTAACATCATGTTAACGAAGTCCAATATGTATAGCACTTCACTGGGGTTGGTGACGAGCATATTAACTCAAGACCAGTAAGAATCTTCAATCCTCATAAAGTAGTAAGTTCTAAACTTCAAGCCACATTGGGTCTTTTGGAAGTTGGTCTGATGCCCATACACTTGATGGCAAAAGAATGTTATGAGTGATTTACCAACTACTATGAATATATTATATAAAGATCATTCTCATCCTTGGCAACTCAAAATAGTGTCCAATAATGATATATATGAAGGTTACTCGATGTTTATGCATCAAAACCGAACTATAACCTCATCATGTTTCTTAGATTCAGATTAATGGACAATAATCAGCAGATTAAACGAAAAAGATAGATTGTACAACAACATTAATATGGTGTCAAGATTGTGTCCAGATGATAAAAAATGTTATCGGTTAACTGACCAGTTGCACATGTTTTGGCAAATTCAATGTTAAGTAATTTAGAGTGTTTGCATTGATCTCACTAGATCATCAAGCAAGGAGGTTCATCCAGAGCCGGTCCTGGAGTTAATGAGGCCCTGGGCCAAATATAAAAATAATAATGCCCCAAGTATTTTTTTTAAGAATAAAATATTATATTTTAGATAATACCAACAATGATCCAACATTATTTTATAAAAAAAAAATTATAATTTAATAAATATTACAACTTCTCGACAAAGCTAAAAACAAGTAAAATTTAATAAAAAACTTATCACTCATACAAAAAGACAGTCTTGAGGCGCTTTTATCTTGCAAAACATAATGTCTTTAGTGCTTCCACGAAAAAATAATGTCTCGAGAAGAATATTAAATGTTTCAAACTACCGTTGTGGCCACAAACGAATTAATTGTAAAGAAATTACCTAAAAAGGCTTCTTTAGGCATTTTTAACGGCAAAATCATCAATTACATCTCCATAATCAAGATTTTCAATAATATCTTTTTCGATGCACAGAATAGCTAACCCGTTCAGTCTATCTTGACTCATGGATGTTCTCAAATAAGATTTTAACAACTTCAATTTAGAAAAACTCATTTTTGCAGATGCGACAGTTACAGCAAAGTCAATAATAATCTATATGCAATCATAACATGGGGGAACATATTCATATCTTTTGCAAATTGTATTATTTTAATGGATATCCATGACTCATTTGTTTCATTTGATTCACTCGGTAACATTAATTACAATACTTGTAATTATGAACACAAGTATTTTCCATTAATGTATGAAACATCATTAACTTTTAAGGCAACTTCAAGATTCATACAAGATTTTTCCAATTCTTTATCTTCCAATGAAATTAAAGTTGCCGCATCAAATAAGAAACCAAACATAGATTGAAAAAATTGCATTTGTTTAAACCTGCTTTTTAGTTGAGAAATAGCCATGTCAACTACAACAAGAAAATAATCAATTCTAAATGATTCTGGAGCTGAGTTGTCTTCTCTTTCAGTGTTTAGAATTTCATCAAAATGCTTTTTCTGCATATACGACGTTTTTCCGGAAATATAGGTTTGATTCCCATTTTATCGGCAATCTCTTTAGCAACAACCATAGCATAATCAAATCCAATATTTCTATATTTCTCAAAGTATAAAATAATTCCATTCAAACATTTCACTGCAACATCAATATGCATGTCCTCAGATTGTAGTGTTTTACTAGCCATGTTAATTTTATCCAAAAATCATACCAAACAACCAAACTTACCAAGAATTCAAAACTAGGAAGTTCACCTGATGCTAAGCTTCCAGCATCTCTACTTAATTTAGGATCTTCACAAATTTCAGCTAATTTAAATAGAGCCTTTCTTATCCGAACTATTTGAGATTTTATGGCTTTGACACTTCCAATATGACTCTCCCAACGCGTAGCAGAAAGAGATTTCAAAGTTAAACCATCAACATATTCAAGCAAAAGATTCCAACACTTCGTTTAATTTGCAAACACTGTATATATGCATTAACATGCCCCAAAAAAAGATTTTGCCTTTAAGCAAGAGTTAACCGTATCGCAGAGTGTCAAGGCAATGAGCCACATGGCATGTAAAAGGCTCTAGGATTTATATCAAGTAATCTTTTTTGAACACCTTGGTTTTTTTTGCTTTCATATTAGAACCATTATCATAGTCTTGTCCTCTCACATTATTAATGCCAAGATCAAGTGTCTTGAGCACGTCTTGCAATTCATTAAAAAGCCCCAACCCAGAAGTATCCTCCACATGTATAAACTTTAAAAAAAAAAAAAAAAAAAAACTCTTCAACTCGTGTAGGATTGATCGACACATCAAAAAACTTTATAATCAAAGTCATTTGTTCTTTATGACTTGCATCAGGTGTACAATCAAGTATCACAAAGAAAAAATTGGCTTTTTTAACTTTTTCGACAATCACGCTTTTCACTTTTGATGCTAAAGTAGTTATCAACTCATTTTGAATTTTATGACTAAGGTAATGATATAGAATTTTTTATCTCTAATAAGTTGAAAATGATCTCGTATTATTGGATCAAACTCCGCAATCATCTCAAGTAGGCCTAAAAAGTTACCATTCGAATCTTCATATGGTTTTTCTTTTGTCCCACGAAAGACCATGTTATTTGTAGCAAGACATTTAACAACAACAATAATTCTAAGCATTACATCCTTCCAATGTGAAGTCACATTTTTTATTTGATCTTGCAATTCTTTAGCTATAGTTTGACTCTTTCTCAGTCTAGCCTTTAGTTCAACCCATGCTCTCATAGTAGAAATGTGTTCAATACTGTTTTCATGTTCAATAAGCTTCACACTCATATGCTTCCAATCTTTGCTCCCCTCACTAGCTAATTGACTTCTTGATGGCATATTTTTAAACAACTTGCAACAAAAACAAAACACTTTATCTAATTCTTTCGAGTACACTAACCATTTTCTATCACAAGTCTCTTCACTTGAAATTTTTCGTACATAAAATGCATTAAAAAAATGCCTAGAAGTTCCATCAAGGGGGTAATGGAAATTAGATTCTCTTTTCGGTCTCGTTTCTACTAATAAACATCGCATTTTATCATCTAAAGAATCCCAAACTCTAGGATCAAAGATATTTACAAACCTTCTCTCTTCACCAACAAGTTCAAAAGCACTAGCCTCATTTTTATCATTTTGATTCTCACTTGGATCATCGGTACCTTCATTCTCATCATTCTCGGTTATATTTCTTCATTATTTATCAGCTCAACTTCAGTAGGATTGTCTTCGATCGTGTTACTTTCAATTGTAACATCATTCTTTTTAAAAATAAATTTATCCATTGAACCTTTTAAAGACTCAATTATGACCTCATTGTTTTTTTTTCCTCTTCTGATGTCCAAGTAGTTGCTTTCTCGGAATCATTATAAGTTTCTAATAATAAAACTATAAAAACAATAAGTCAATAAACAATTAACAGTTATCACAACTTATTCCAGTTATCCCAATGCGGCTATGCAAGCAGATGAACAGAAATCACAAACAAAACTTATCCCCAAATATGATAAGATAAAAATTACAATATGTGACTAATCAAATTTTGAATTACAAAAGAATATATAAATCCTCAAAAAAGTCAACAAATAAAATCACGGAAAGCAATTAACATGAATAGCCAATTTAGAAAATAGAAATCCAAACCAAAAGATCCAATTTTTGTTCACCTCTCTGCGGTCACCAGCGGAAGGCGCGTACGGTGGTGACGTCAGGCCCGGTTGTGGCGGACGGCGAGCCGGTGGAAGTAGACGACGCGGGCGAGGTGGACAGCTGGTCGGGTGAGGTAGACGAGAAACAAGTTGCCGATTTTTCGTCAATGAGAGAAAAAATTTAATTGATCAATTTTTTCAGAAATAAAGAAAAGATTCAATCTTGCTGATGAGTGTCGAGTGATGAATATGATTAAAGCAAAATAACAGATGAAATAGATTAGAAAAATAAGGATTGAAATTGAATCTGAGTATGAAAAACAAAGATTGAAAACACTATTTATAATTATAAAATTAATTACCTTGACCGTTGGAATTTTGGAGAATGGAGAAGAAACGCATCCTTCTTGTTTGCAGAGACAGTTAGTCTCATTAATTTTGGGGTTTAATTATAAAGTTTTTTTTCCCTAATATTCACTCATTAAAAGTGCTAAGATTGTTTGACAACGCAGGGGTTTAGATTGTTTATTTGGACCATAAGTATAGATTATTTAGTGGATTGGGGGTAAGCCCACGTATAGACTAAGACATATAGCATAACGATATGGACAAAGTCCAACTTGAGCCCAAAAGGTACACTCCCCCTATAAAAGGGGCTAAGGTATCTAATTCTTTCATTCTCTACATTCATTATTACACACACTCTCTCTCTTGATCGAGTACTGACTTAGGCATCAGAGGCCCGACGCCGGGACCTCTCTCGGCGTTGGGTTCTGCAGGTACGGAGGTCGTTCGAGTTGAAGGAGTCCAGGTGAATTCTATTTCACTATTATTGGCATCATCTGTGGGACCCGTTCAAGAAGCCAAACGGAGTTCCAACCGAAAAAATCCGAAAACCTCCTTCTTCTCCATTGGTCGCTCGCCAGCCGCCACCTCCGCCGCTGGCCGCCAGAAAACATGCTCCAATTGGAAAATTGTTTACGTCATCAGATAGATCTCCTCAACGTGATCTACCCTAAAAATTTCATACAAAAATTCATCCGGGAAGGCCGTCAATTTTGCGGTCAATGTTTCCAAATCTAGCAAAAAATGGTCAAAATCGGACATTCAAATGCATTTTACCGGCGATCCGTCAGGGCTATGGATGATCTGAGGGTACCACCGGAATCCTCTCGACAAGATAAATCTCCAGCTACTGATCTTCGCCCAAAACCGCCACTGTCTGCCGCCACCCGCCGCCCGTCGCCCGCCGCCAAGAGTTGTTCGATCGAAAAAACTCTTACGTCATCGTGAAGCTCTCCTCGTGCTCGTTCTACCCTTAAATTTTCATGCAAAAATTTCGTCAGGAAGGCCATCGATTGAGCGATCAAACTGTTTGGATCTAAGAGCAAAATGGCCAACCTCCGGTTTCTTCTCCAATTTCTCGTCGATTTCTGACGAATCAACTCAAACCAAGGATGCCACCGGATTCTACTCACCGGGGCGCGCACGCGGATGTTTCATTTCGCCGGAGCCGGCAACTCCTTCCGGCGGTATCTTCCCGGCGAGCTACAGCTGTTGTGCTCGCAGCTTGGCCTAAGCGCGGGTTTGTTCACAGGGCGCAGCCCACCAGCCAACACGCGAGGAGCCCAAGGTTTTGCTCCCAGCGGCCCAGTTCTGACCCAAGTGTGAGAAAGTCGGTTCTCCCAGCACGACCCAACCATCTTGTGTGTGCGGCCCACTTCGCGCGGAGCCCAGTAAGAGGAGAGAGGAAGAGCGCGGGCCGCATCCAGCCCGTGCGGCCCGCCTTGCACACAGTCCTCGGCCCGCGAGAGCCAGCATGTAGCCCGACCATGCAGCCCGCACTGCTGCAAGCTCTAGCTCACCTAAAGCTCGGATTCGGCCCGCGGGGCCTGCGCCAGCCCACCTTGCTTCCCTTAGCCCGTGTCCAAACACATGCCTTATGCCCAACAACGCTTATTCTGACCCAATCCGTGAATAATTTTGCACCAGACCGGTCTAAATGGCCCAGCAGCGGTCCAAGCCGGCCCAGGATGGTCTAGCAGCACCATTTCATGCCCAAGACTAATCCGGGAGGTCTGGAAGGTAAATTTAGGTAACATATCGTGATGAAGGTATGACTCTCATTTAGATTATGGACTTGAAGATTTAAATGGGCAAAAATTGGATAAATTATTTGATTTGGAAAATTTGGAGACTTGAGGATTTAAATTGGTGAACGTTGGGAAGTTATTTGATTTGATCGAGGAGATATTATGTGATTTATTCGTGGATATTATTTGATTTGTTCGAGGAGCTTATGTGATTTGTTCGTGGATGTTATTTGATTTGGTCAATGAGATATTATTTGATTTATTCGTGGAGGATTATGTGATCTGTAATGGATATTATTTGATTTGGCCGAGGGGATATTATTTGGTTTGTTCGAGGAGTTTATGTGATTTGTTCGTGGAATAATGGGTCGTGGTAATATTTGATTTATTCATGGAGGACTATTTGGTTTATTCGTGGAGAATTATGTGATTTATTCATGGATATGTTTTGAGATTATTTGATTTATTTGTGGAGATATTTGATTTGGTCGAGATATTAATTGGTTTATTTGTGGAGGATTATTGATTGGATTGTGAAATTATTTGACTTGCTCGAGCACATGGATTATATTTATATAATTGGATATCTTGATACACCTAGACCCTTTATTTGGATTTTCATGTGAAAGCGTCGAATTTTGTAAAAATTGATTGTTCATAATTTTGGTGCATTTAAGGATGTTATTACTCGAGCATGTCTTAATCGAGGAAATGGTAATGTTGGCATTAGATATATTTTTTTTCTGGCGTGGAGAATTGCAAAATGGGCTACGTAGATATAATGTCGATAATGATCTCTTTTAATTCTTGTTGAGGAAACAACGAAATAACTCAGGTATTGACAAGCTATGACGGAATTGTGGAGTTTCGAGGACAAATTGAACGAGTGTGAATCCATCAAAGCAAGGTGATAATGAAGGACGAATCTGGATGGTGATGATCACTAGCGGAAATTTTAAAGGCAGAAATCATTTTCTTTTCGAGAGAGAGGAGATGGACGGCAGGTCGATGACTTCGAGCGCAGGTCGTCGTGTTCAAACAGGAAAGGGAGGTCGAAAAATATGTTTGATTCGTTATCTTGTTCGATATAATTATGAATATTATGGAACTAACAAAAATGATCAATTACTATCATATTTTTTTGCTCGATGTGTTCCTATTTGACCTCAGTGGCAGGTCGAAGTGTTCGAATAAGAAAAAAATCCACCATGACTAAGGCCTCCGGGCTGGGTGGCCGCTTGTTTAGAGCGCCCCCCTGGGGAGGCAAGCGCCTGAAGACAAATTCCCCCATGACTAAGGCCTTCGGGCTGGGTGGTTTTTTGTTTAGTACACCCCTTGGGATGGGCAGGTTGGTCTCCTGTTTCGAACATTCTTCAGATTGGGTGGACAAGTGTGAAGACAAAATCCACCAGGACTAAGGCCTCCGGGCTGGGTGGTCGCTTGTTTCGGAACACCCCCGGGGTGGGCAAGTGCCTGAAGACAAATTCCACCATGACTAAGGCCTCCTGGCCGGGTGGTCGCTTGTTTCGGAATC
>CACSLK010009714.1:8440483-8454570 GCA_902706635.1 Striga hermonthica
AGGTGGGCAAGTGCCTGCAGACAAATTCCACCATGACCAAAGCCTTCGGGCTAGGTGGTCGCTTGTTTAGTACACCCCTTGGGATGGGCAGGTTGACCTCATGTTACGAACATTCCTCGGATTGGGTGGGCAAGTGTGAAGACATGGATAACTCGAGCAGACCTCAGAGGCAGGTCGTTGATTTCTACTTGGTTCTATTTGGTCTGGCATTATTGTATATTGGTCCCTAACCCCAGTGGTAGGTCGATCAAGCTCATTACGGAGAGCTCGAGCAGGTTAATGGTTTTATTGGATTTGATTTTGTGGTATTTGGGCTTTTAACCCTAGTGGTAGATCGATCAAGCTCATTACGGATAGCTCGAGCATGTTAATGGTTTTATTGGATTTGGTTTTGTGGTATTTGTGCTTTTAACCCCAGTGAAAGGTCGATCAAGCTCATTACGGATAACTCGAGCAGGTTAATGGTTTTATTGGATTTGGTTTTGTGGTATTTGTGCTTTTAACCCCAGTGGCAGGTCGATCAAACTTATTACGGATAGCTCGAGCAGGTTAATGGTTTTTATTGGATTTGGTTTTGACCGCGCGTCGTAACGCAGCAAAATTAGAATTTATATTTTTCCTCAACTAACCTCTACTAACTAGTAGTAGTGGCGAGCAAGGGTCGAACTAACAGACAGTGTGAATCAAATTATGAATTTTCCGTATTAATTAAGTTTATTAAAAGCGATAACATGAGGGATTGGATTAAAACTAAGATCCTAATAAAGCAAATAAAATCTAAACTAGAAAATAAAAATAAATTAAAATAAATAAAGAGAAATTTCTAGTTCACGGTTCCGTCTACACCCTCGACTGACTCGTCTAATCAACTTTAATATCAAATCTCGCTATCTCATGAAATTACTAGCCCTAGGTAACGACACGGTCTGTTACCCGAATTTTTTCTTATTTTTTATCTAACCACGAGACGCTCTACGATTAGACCTGACTCCTTGTACAGCCCAGAAAAACGTTTTCAAGATTTAATACAATTAGCCGCTTTACGCGTTAGAAAAATAGGCTAGACTAAGTAGTGGCGCGTTAGTTCACTTAAATAGGTCGTGTTATCCCCGGTAGTAACCGTCTTCTGGTAGCCTCTTATGAATTAAACACGACAACAATTACGGATTGAATGTCTAACTCATTTGTAGATATGAAAAGCCTAATCTAGGTGATCAATCTAAACAAGACTCAACACATCATGGTTAATTATTCAAAATAACACAAACAATTCCAAAAAATATATTAAAGTTATCAACCACGAAAATCAACTAAACATCATCAAGTACGTAAGGTTCAACTTCCTCGGAATTAGAAATAAAAGCTAGTCTATCATAATAAATAAAAATAAAAGGAAAAGAAAGAGAATAGAATTATCTCTTTCGTGTGCGGGTGTGGTTTCCCTCCGCAATTCGTCGGGCTCTTCTCACGTCCGTCTTCTATGTTCTGTTATTCTCCAAAGCTGCGAAGTGTATAATTTCTCTCCCAGGCTGTGCGTAAAAAATCTTCGAGTCGGCCCTGGCGGCTCTCTTTTTGTTCCCCTTTAATTCCCACGTAATGGGTTGCGTGTCCTCTCAAAAAATATATCCAAAGAAACCCAACTAATTCCAAGTGTCAAGCAATTAAATCCTAATTGGGGCTGCTGCTTTTAAATAGTTCCAAGCCCACTCTTGCAGGAATGTCCCACGACTCCAATTAATTTTTAGGGCCCACTCTTAAAGTCCATCAATTATTTGTTTATTCAAGCTCATATCAAAATCTATGCTATTATGGGCTAAATTGACGGAAAGGCCCGATAATTGATCTCGTACACTTCAATCCAATATTGCATCTTCCATAAAAACACTCTAATATTCTGAAAATAAACATAAAAATATCAATGTATATGAATCCACCCAAATAATAAATAAGTCAAAAATATAAACGTGCGAATAAGTCAAGTGTATAAAAATACGCTAATAAATATATATAAAATGTCCACATTTTCCGACGAATCAGGTTTTGTGGTATTTGTGCTTTTAACCCCAGTGGCAGGTCGATCAAACTCATTATGGATAGCTCGAGCATGTTAATGGTTCTATTGGATTTGGTTTTGTGGTATTTGTGCTTTTAACCCCAGTGGCAGGTCGATCAAGCTCATTACGGATAGCTCGAGCAGGTTAATGGTTTTATTGAATTTGGTTTTGTGGTATTAGTGCTTTTAAACCAGTGACAGGTCTATCAAGCTCATTACGGATAGCTCGAGCAGGTTAATGCCTTTATTGGATTTGGTTTTGTGGTATTTTTACTCTTAACCCAGTGACAGGTCGATCACGCTCGTTACGGATAGCTCGAGTAGGTTTATGGTTTTATTTGGTTTGGTTATTGTATTGGTGCTTTTGATCTCAATGACAGGTCGATGGAGTTTACAAGGGGTAAATCGACTAGGTTTATGGTTTTATTTGGTTTGGTTATTTTATATTGGTGCTTTTGATCCCAGTGGCAGGTCAATGAATTTTATTATGGATAGCTCGTGTAGGTTGAAAATTTTATTTAGTTTGGTTTTGCTATGTTTGTGCTTTTGATCCCAATGACAGGTCGATGGAGTTTATCAAGGATAACTCGACGGCAGGTCGAGGAAGTTCATTCGAGCTATTCAGGAATTTTTATTAGCAGATCTCGGAGGCAAGTTGATGATCTTCATTTGATTTTGATTTCGTCGACTTAGATCTTTGGAGATGATGGTGGCGTCAGGACATTTGGTTTCTGAGAGGATAGATAGCATAGTTGAATTTTAAAATTTGAATTGAGGGGCGGTGGGACGAGGTGGTATAAGAGAACTCGAACATGGTGATCGAAACACAACAAACTTAAGTTCAAATTTTCAAATTCAAGACTTCAGGGAGTGGTCATTCAGTTCTGGATTTTCAGTTTTCGACCTCAGTGGTCTTTCGACTATCGGTTTTTTACCTCAGCAGTCTATTGGTTTTCGACTATCGATCTAGTTGGCGGCCACTCGGTTTTCGACCTCAGTGATCTCTCAATTCTCGGCTTTCGACCTCATCGGCGGTTACTTGGTTTTCGACCTCAGTGGTTTCTTGATTCTCAGCTTTCGACCTCAGCGATCTCTCGATTCTCGGCTTTCGACCTCATCGGCGATTTCATGATTTTCAGTTTTCGATCTCAGCGGTCTCTCGATTCTCAGCTTTCAAACTCATCGGCAGTTACTTGGTTTTTGACCTCAGTGGTTTCTCGATTCTCGGTTTTCGACCTCAACGGTCTCTCGATTTTCGACTTCCGACTTCACTGGCGGTTACTTGGTTTTCGACCTCAGTGGTTTCTCAATTCTCAATTTTTGACCTCACCGGTCTCTCGATTCTCGGCTTTCGACCTCATCGGCGATTTCTTGATTCTCAGTTTTCGACCTTAGTGGTCTCTCAACTCTCGGCTTTCGACCTCATCGGCAATTACTCGGTTTTTGGTTTTCGACCTCAATGGTCTCTCCATTCTTGGTTTTCGACCCCGGTGGTCTCTCGATTCTTGACTTCAGCTTTCGACCTTAGTTGTCATTCGACTTTTGGCTTTCGATTTTTCGACCTCTGTCGAAGGTCCTTCAATTATTTATCTCAGTGGATGGTCATTCGATTTTTGACCCATTATTGTCTCCCGGTGCTCATTGAGAAGTTTTATGATTATTTGGTGATCGAGAACTTATTCAAATTATACCTCAGTGGCAGGTTGACGGAAACGGCTCGAAGATACATTTCACTCTTAGATCTAGTCATGCTTACTCGACCAGAGTGTGGGGGACTAGATGATATAGGATATTATACTAGACCGGGTTATTGGATAAAACGAGTACATATTGGAGGATAAGCCCACGTATGGACTAAGACATATAGCATAACGATATGGGCCAAGCCCAACTTGAGCCCAAAAGGTACACTCCCCCTATAAAAGGGGGCTAAGGTATCTCATTCTCTCATTCCCTAGTCATTCATTATTACTCTCTCTCTCTCTCTCTCTCTCTCTCTTGATCGAGTACTGACTTAGGCATCAGAGGCCCGACGTCGGACCCCTTCCCAACGTTGGGTTCGGCAGGTACGGAGGTCGTTCGAGTTGAAGGAGCCCGGGTGAATTCTATTTCACTATTATTATGAATTATGGTGTTTGATTTAGTTTGGTCAACTACGTTGAATGTTCATAGTTTAGTTGCTAGATTCGGGACTTTAATCTGTAATTGTTATTGTCTCGTTTCGTTAGTAGTAAACTAGGGGTCGTGCATCTCTAGGGTAGCATGAACATAAGTTAAATGGTCCGAGCTTGTGCATCCATTGCTTAGACTGGTCTATTTTCCTAGAGATTAATGCTGCTAGTGTATTAAATCTAGAGAGCTTATTCTAGGTTTTCCACTAGTTAGGTTTAGTCGAAGAGCCTATTTCGATTAAGTATTCAGTAAGGGAAAATTCGGCTAACAGAGCTTGTTGTTAGTTAGGGTCGGTAATTCATTAGCAATTTAAAGAAGGCGTCGAAATTGATTAACGGTAAATTTAGATTGGTTGATAACTGAACTGAAAACTGGACTTTTCTTATTTTATTTGATTTTATTTCATTTTATTATTTTTATTTTTATCAATTCAATCCCCCCATTTTTACTGCTTTCTTAGTTTTAGTTCGATTAATACGAAAATTGTCACGACTTAGTTCCTGCTCCTCGTGGGATCGACTCTTACTCGCCGCTACTACTAGTTAATAAAGGTTAGTTGAGAAAACTTCATAAATTTAAATTTGTCGCGTCGCGACGCGCGGTCACCGAGCATCGTTTGCACTATCTCGAACGTGTACTCATCAAGCTCAAGCATCGGGAGCACGGGCGTAGGCACACTAAACTCCTCTAAATGGTCACGATCCTTAATAATACGAAACGATGACCCAAAAGACATGGGAACCACTTCATACTCAACATCACAAGCCGACTCATCAATCAACACACACCTCGGGTGAACGACATCACATAATAGCTCGGAATCCTTCTCAACTACATCCACAACATCATCAACTACTAGACACTCCTCCTCAATATCATCCTCCCGAGTGCTTTCAAAACCATACGACTCATCCAACTCATGAATAGACACAACTGACTCCACAAATGAATTTTTCCTCATACCGTTCACCATATCCACACCCGATTCCACATGTTCACTCTCAAAAATAGAATTCGAACTCAAAGCACAATTACCGAAAGATAATTTGACGTACCTAATGTAGAACGTACGGCCGAATCGTCAAGAGAGGATATTTCTTTAACTCCCAAATCGTCGATGTCCTCACTCATGTCGATAGGTTGCGTTCCGTCATAAACAAGAGTGAGGCCATCTATTTCAAGGAGGCAAACATATCCACCATAGCTCGAAACTCGCCTTCTAATTGAGTGCTCTCTCAATAACCCTCGTCGATAGAGAACAATATCTCCCGAGCGGAATGTGAGATGCGTCCAAATCAAGGAAAGAGACCACGGTAGAGTCAAACTTCGTAAGTGTGACTTGAAGAACGGATGGACTGTGAATGCTCTTCCAACTACGAAACTCCTCAATAATCGAAATGAGACTCGCAAGTGCCTCTTGAGTGCTCGCCAAAACCTCTCGATGACGTTAGGAAGGCACAACCTTTGATGGAATTGAAGCTTCGTTAGTCGGTGTACAAGGTTGGCCAACCGATAGGTGCTCAAATGATGGAGAAGATGGAACATGGGACTCAGTTTCTTATTTTTTAGATGTGGGAGCCATTGAAGTGTGAAGGATCTATTGCACTCCTCTAAATGCTCCATAATCTCGGCTAGATTGACTCGAGAAGCTTCCCGAGTCGGCTCGGGTGAAGATGTCTCTTCATAATTGGGAAGCGGAGGGTAGTAGGTGGAGGATTGGAATAAGATGGCTCGTCGTGACCCAGAATGTCATAAGCATAATTGTAAGAAGGTGAATAACTCGCATATGAACAAGACGACTCTCCAGTGTCGTGTACATCTCATCTTGGTAATTGTCGGGGTGTACACGAGACGAGCTTCTGGAATTTGATAATCGCACGGGTCCATCGGGGCTCCTCAAGCGGATTACTTCGCACAAGGAAAACAACAAACCAAGGGCACACGAGACCAAGACAAAAATAACAAAAACACGAATAACACGGAACAATATTTACAAAAACACAAACACCAAATAGCAAAAGAAATCGAAAACAAGCAAATGAGCAAGAGAAACACACGAAATTAAGAAATTTCACAAAAACAAGAGAAATGCGAAAAAGACGTCAATCAATTGTCTACATTCAATGGCCTACTCGTCTTCCCCAGCAACGGCGCTATTTTGTTTGTAGTATTTTTGGGTAATTGGTAATCGAGTTACCCGAACTCAGGTCGTTCTCAAAGGAAGGCTATTCAGATCGGATTCAAGCAACGATTGACTCACACAAGAAAACAAAATAAAATCCTAAACACTATACTCGCAATTTGGGGTTTGGATTAAGCTAAGAACGCAATATAAACTAAACGAGAGCGAGGTTCAAATTATATCGCAAGCAAGTCCTCAAATTGCAAGAAAAAGGAAAACAAAGAGAAAAATAACAAGGTACTCCTAGATCCGGGATAGAAAGAATACACTCATAGGTTCGGGAACATGCAATCGTCACTCGTGATCAATTAATCTCTCAATCAATTCTTGCTCACGCAATCGATAACAATATCACATAATCCCTAGCCTACGAGGATGATAGCATAATCAAATCATGGACGGTCTATCTAACCCTAGAATAAATCCAATAAGTAAAGACAAGCAAGACTTAAGAAATCATGGATCTTAAACGAAGTCTCCAAGTCTCTAGCGCATCCACGAGAAGAAATAAGCTAAAAAGTTGTAATCTTGATGGAGAAATATTACAATAAAAATTGGGTCTTGGAGCCCTTAGAGAGAGAAAGAAAATAGAGAGAGAAGATAGCAAAAACTAAAAAGGAAAATTTAGCAAAATGAGGGATTCTTCAAAATTACAAAGTAAGATGTCTATTTATAGGTACACCATAAGCACACACTAAAACACACGCATTTAATGAGGAAAAACTCGCAAGTTAGGCTGAATTCGCGAGCAGAAGGTCGAATTTCGCGAGCAAAGGCTAGGTCGCGAGTGTTGGTTTGGGTGCTGGGAAACTCGCGGGCAAGGCGGGGCTTCGCAGGCGCGGGCTCGAAAATTCGTGGGCAGCAGGGCGCTTCTGGAGGAACTCGTGGGATAGGTGGGATTCGCGGGCGCGGGCTCGAAACTCGCGGGTGCTGGGATGTGCACATAGCAGAACTCGCGGGATAGAGCTTCTTCGTGGGCGCGAGTCTTGAACTCACGGGCACTGGGCGCTGCTTGACGGAGAACTCGCGGGTTAGAGGGGTTTCGCAGGCGCAAAAATAGTTTTCGCGGGCTGGAAATGGTCCCGGTGACTTCTTGATGCTCGGTCCGGTCTAATTTCTCGCACACTTATCCGATTGAGTTGAAACTTCGACCGACGCTCCTCAAACCATTTTCTCCTCATCTCGAGATGTGTAAATGGGTGTCACCATGCAATTAATAAATACTTTTGGAATGGCTCGGAAATGGTTCGTGTGACTAGGATATGGTTCGGACGGCTCGAAAAGATCTCAGAAATGGCTCGTTTCCCCACGCATAGTAATGATGTACCTATTCAACACCAAAAAGACAAGAAAAATACGTCGAACCACAAAAACACAATACGAGAATGAAAAACATAAAATACTACAAAATGGACCGGTCGACACTAAAACGAACCTAAAAATACTAAACTCGAGCACATAAAATACACGAAAATAAGCATAAAAGCACAATAAACAATCGTCAGAACTCAAAATCTGTTGGGCTGTCTCATTCTTCTCGTCGGATTCGAGAAGCACGTTGGGAACAAGCGGATCGCGAACGGAGGTAGCCGGGCTGAGCGGGGTCGTTGCACGGGTACGGCTGGTCAGACGGCGTTGCGGTTGCGTGCGGTGGTCACTGGGGCGTGCTGAAATGCCGCACGGTTGCGTGCAAGTTGCGGGTTGCGTGCGGTCGTCGGCGTGCGCGGGCTGCGGCTCGCGGTGGTTGGCGACGTCGGGTGGTCGACGGCCATGGGGTTGATCACTGGTTGATGATCGCGGGGTCTCGATACCTCAAGATCTTTTACTGTATGTCTCGAACATATTCTAAATTGTATCATTAAAGCAACAAAATGATGACAAAGCTCGACTATGGGAACTACTGGTGTTTAATCAAATATAATTCTCATTCAACATAGATAAAGGGCAAATATCATCTAAAGCAAAAACTTTCAATGTCAACAACAACAGCTAGATACATGTATAAAGAAGTCCAGCTATGGAAATCTTTGAAAGAGGCCATTTTTGGTCTTTCAACTAACCCGAAAAGGGCTACAACCCAATCAAAAGAGTAAAAAAAAGAAAATGGATTCAAGTAGATTCCCTCAGTCCCATTCAGAAGAAACCAGTTGGAATACTATCTTTCCATACCACAAAGGGAAGGGAAGTATTTAATTTAAATTACATATTGCATAGTAAATAATATTAAAATATTAATGATGCATTTCTATTAAAAATATCAACGGTATACATTTTAGTTTTGTTTTATCAATAGATAACCCTAACTAAAACTTGTGAATTATTAATTACTCTCTTATTCATATGATAAATTATTATTTATAGATTTTTTTATTTAAAACTTAGTAAGGTAATTTTTCTCATATACTTTAATTTAAATAAAAAAACAACGTAATTTATTAAAAGGACTACTATGTGATGGTGTAATAGACCGTCATTCTTGTTATATGAGATGTCATTTAAAGTTCATATGTCATTTCATTTAATGTCCCACACATGTATATAAAATATAATACTAAATTTCATATACACTATTGACAACCGACTTAAACAGTTCGAACTTAAGGACATTAGCCAAAATCTGATCAAACATGGATTAAGCTCAGAATAAGAAGAACTCAGTTCAGCTCAGTTGGAGAACCGACTTCACGCCCGATATGACATCCGACTTCTAAAAAACTGAGCTCCCTTCCTGGGACCGAGATCAAAATCAGGTGATGAGGCGTCGACGTGTTCAACTACTCAAATCGTCCGTCACACAAGCTGTAATCATGATCTGCGGGCCCACCTGAGAATAACTGCCTGTGAAAGGTGGCTTTGTAATTAAATGTTGTCGTACCAACCTCGATATCGAGAAAAAAAGTTACTATAAATTGGAGAATTAACTATTGTACGAGGATATTTTTCTAAACATTAAATATTTATGTATAAAACAACTCGGTTTCAAGATAAACCAATTTTCTGTAACTTTTTAGCAAAGTTTTGAGGTGGGCAAAGAATAACCAAGTTACCCGACTCGGATCGTTCTCAAAGGAAGGCGCTTTGGAGCTTTATCTACTACTTGTTTGTCCAAATCACAAAAAGAGAAAATAAAATCCTAAACATGCTAATCAATTGTCTTGAGATTGGATTTAACACCAAGAGAGCAATTAACTAAGAGCAATATCAAATCACGAGCAAATAACGAAGCTAGACCCTCAGAGTCTCATTCCATCAATACAACGAGATGATAATCAACGACAAAGAGGAATAAACGAGCCATGAGCACTAGATCATTAACCCTAGCCTTCTAACCCTAAGTTATTAAGCCCTAATTGGGTCTTAACCCTTAATCAAGATCGACAAACAATTAATCGCTATAACTACTCAAGCAAGCATCCAAAGCAATCAAGTCCCAATTTTCCCTCCATCATCAACCATACTCAAATTTACCCTAATAAAAATTATAAGAAAAAATGAGGCAAAAATCTAAGTAAAGAGCTTTACAACTAAATACCCATTCTTCTATTGCGTAGACGATGAAAAACGGAGTCAAAAGCTCGAAACTTGAAAGAAACCAAAGTCGTCGGAAAACCTCCCAGAAAATAACATAAGCTCCTTAGTCTAGAGAGCAAACATAAACATAAATTAAGAACAAAAAAAAGAAAGAAAAAATGATATAATGAGTGGTGGATGCCCAAAATGCAAAGGAAGAAAAATATTTATACTCCCACTCAAAATACACACTAGAAAAATGCACACTTAATGAGACACTCTCGACATCTTCATGAAATTCGCAAGCTCGCGGGTAGTGGTGAGCACAGGCGTGGAAGGCGCGGCACTCTCGATGGCGCGGCCAGATCCACGGGCGTGCGCGGGTGTCGACGGGCATGGGCGTTGGTAGCACTCTCGAGCCCGCGTGGACTTCCGCGAGGCGCGGGCGTCGCGCACTCTCGATAACGCGGAGGATCTCGCGGGCGCGGAAGTGAACTGGGCATCGGGAATGGCACACTCTCGAGCTCGATGGTCTTTCCGCATGGTGGTGGACGTGCGGTCTTGCAGGCGTCGGGCGCGCGGGCGTGCGGGCGCTCTCGACCTCGTCGGGCCTTCCGTGAGCGCGCGAGTCATGCTGCGGGTAATGTCGCATCCGCGAACTTCGACTAAGGCTAATGACTCGACATATCGCGGAATTGACTCGAAATTCTTCGGAAAGCTCGTCTCTCGGGATTCAGTTTGACTCGTCTCTTCATTCCCGGGATAAACCTGAAATTTTACCACAAAACACGGAAAGTACGCCAAAATATAAAATAAAAAGAAAGACATAAAAACACACGAAACGCGATAAAAATGGATCAGTCGACACTAAAACACCTAAAACCGACTCGATAACACACATAAACACAACAAAATAAGCACAAAAACACAACAAACATTAACGCATACCAATTCAACAATAATACAAATTTATCTTATTTTATGCTCAAATTACTTGTTATTGTAGTTGTTAATTTCCATATAACATACAAAAATATCATTTATTTGAAAATCAACGTATATATAACTAAATTATGAAATCTATAAATGTTAACTAAATATTCTAATGGAAGTCAAGCATAATCAAATATTGTCTTGGATACATTTAATCAAATGAACAATGAAATTGATTTAACTAAATAACAAAAATAAACACAAATACAAGACGATAAAGACATAAAAAACTAAAACGAAAAGTGTAAAGCGATTTAAATTATGTTTAAATTTATATTTCACTGGTTTAATTTAAAATAAGTTCAATTTCTTTTGGGCTAATATAAGATTAACATATGGTTAATCGATAATAATATTAGCTGAAATATTTTTTTTACTAGTATAAATTAATGACTATCAAAAACTAAGATCGAGTTGGAGCCCTTCCCAGTCTTTGGGTGGCTCTGCCCCTGCTTTTATTATATATGTTGTGTTTTAGAGTATGATATTTAAATTTAAAGATATGCATATTTGCTTAAAAAAGATGAATGTATGAATATTTAAATATTAGGTCTGACTAACAATATATTTTATTGTTAAGGAATAATCAATAAATATTTAAATATCCGAATATAACTTTTGTGCTAAATGTCAAAGTTTCATTTGTTAATTCCTTAAGATATGCCCATATAATGCAACATTCTTTTTGAGGAATGTGGTAAAGGGGAAAAATGAGTAGAATAAGATGGAAATGGTTGATGTGTTGCATTCTTGCAAGCCATTGAATATATATATCTTATCAAATAACATTGATGCACCTATTACATGGATAGTACAATACATTATTCCTTTATTCTCCACTTTGGATCATGAAATTATCTTCTTCTTTTTTTTTTTTTTTTCTAAAAGAGATTCACAATTTCCATGCATCATCACTTTTTCTCTTTTCAGATAAATATCTAAATATCTACTAAGGTAGATATCATCATGAAGGGCCAGAAAATAATGGCACTTATAATATGTCGAAAAATTTGTGTGTATCTAAAAGCATATTTTTATATGCTATTTATAACATTTTTGGATTCGGCACTGTTCAAGTACTATTCACCTGTCTTGTCATACAGTGTTTCTGCGGGGTAAGTCGGCGCCGCTCTGACAGATTGAATGCGATTTGAGGTTTATTTATATAGGTCCATGAAATGAATACTAATATTTTAAAGCATACCAAGCATAGCACAAGCAAGACAGAGATTAAACTCTACTTCAATATCAAATATAAGATAATTTATTTGATTCAATCATATCGGTGCAATAAAATGATCGAGTCTACGTACCTCCAGCCATTGCTTGAGTGTGTTTTGGAGCAATTTTTCAAATTGTAGAAAATAAATACATTGAAAGTCTTTTGGACTCTATCACTTTCTCTTTAAATGTTGTATGAATTGTGAATTATGAATTAAAAATTAATTCTAAAGTAATGAGCCCAAAGACATTTCAATCAATGATGATATTGTTTGGTAGAGCATCAAATATCTTTTGTAAAAAGGGTATTACACTGTCAGTCTATTAATGCTGTCTGTCATATAATTAATATCAACCGTCGTTAAAGGATTTCTACTGTATGAAATAAAGATATTAACAATAATTATACTCTTTATAAATAGGAGCATGTGGACGCCACTTTTAAATTATCGTGTTTTTACATAATACATGATAATTGAGAAAATAAAATACTAAATCGTGTTTCTACATAATACAAGATAATTGAGAAAATAAAATACTGACATGCGTAGGTGTGGGGGCGACGGATACAGAGGTTGATGGGAAACGACGACAAAAGCGAGCGTGGTTGTTGTCGAATGGGGTGGCATGTGACGTTGAATAGATCCAAAGAGGAGGGAAGAATTGGGGATTGATGGCAAAATGAACATTTCATAGTGCATAAAATGAATCCCTATTATGGCGGATTGAAGTATCACAATATCCATGACAAATCATCAGTCCAGGCTGAATAATATCCATTCAGCCACAATCCAAATTTCCAAGTGATCTATTAGTATGGAATAAAGGGGTTAATCCAATCCAGTCGCTCAAAACAAACGAGGCCTTAAGGATAGATTAATGCATTATACCTAATTGATTGCCAAATTATTTGTTGATGGACGAATCCGATCAACGATTTAATAAAGATAGTGTAGGAAAAATAAGGATTAGGGACAATGTACGTGGAAAGTAGATTGTTTACTATTAATTACAAGGTCGGCCTCTGATATGGAGGTCGGCACTTTCGTTACACTTGGAATGTTCACAGGAATTTATTACAGATTTGGGGGAATGATTATAGAGAGAGAAAGTAGTACTTGAAGAGTTCAACAACTTGGAATGTTCACGGGAATTTATTACAGATTTGGGGGAGTGATTATAGAGAGAGAAAGTAGTAGTTGAACCTCTCTATAATCACTCATCCAAATCTGTAATAGATTTCCGTGAACATTCCAAGTGTAACGAAAGTGTCGACCTCCATATCAAAGGCCGACCTCGTTGTTAATAGTAAACAATCAACTTTTCACATACATTGTCCTTAATCCTTATTTTTCCTACACTAAATTTTTATTTAACCGTTGATCGATCCGTCCATCAACACTATTCCCAGCGCGTGTAAGTTGAAATCGTCGTGCAGCTGTGACCCAACCCTCCTCATTCATGGAACATCTAAGAGCATCTCTAACGGTGTTTCAATTGCAAAATTGTAGAGTCAGTACTTGGAAAAACTTCACCGTTAACTTCTCCAACGGTGTATTTTCTACTTCTATTTGTGATAATGTGGCATGAAAGAGGCATACAAATTCTAGAACTATTTTCACATCTCAAATTCCTGTCTAACATGATGAGTCACTATTTTTGCCCCTATTTTTTATTTTTAATTAAATATTATAATTAGGTTGGAAAGAAGTGTGAGAGATTTTTTTGCGGGAACTGCTAGGCGCAAACAAGAGGAATTTTGGATATATATTATTTGTACACACTATATCAAGAAGCAAATTAATTTACATCAAGAAAAATAAACGAAAAAATTGATACACTTCTTAACTTATATTATAAATTTAATGGTATATATTTTGTTAAAATATGCATTAACATATATAATATAACACATTAAAAAGAAAAAGAAAAAAAAAAAAAACTTGATTTTATTGA
>CACSLK010009714.1:8509806-8521257 GCA_902706635.1 Striga hermonthica
CTCCTCCAATAGCCAAAGCTCTAGAAATATATGAAAATATCTACAAAACGAGCACGCGTAATACCTTTCCAACAAATATAGAACTAAAGCACAAATATGCAATTTATACACCACAAATGCAACAATTAAGCTCTAGATACTATATGAATATGGTGTAAAATCACACATGAACACTAACGCGCTAGCAGCCATACAGCTTCAGCTACTGCACTTGAGCAAAAGTAAAGAGGTCAGAACAGAGGAATCTATTCTGGGTACACCCCCTCAGCAACATTCAACTGGAGGGAGACCACCATTCCCACAACCTCAGATGAACAGGACCACTTTGCAGCTGGAAAACCCATCACCAAATCACTTTATCAGCCCATTACCCAAGGTAGATTTTCCTAAATTTGATGGGTCAAATCCCAGGGGATGGATTCTCAAGTGCCATGGATATTTCCAGATTATTCCTAATATTCCTGATGGACAGAAAATTGTGTTAGCCTCTATGCACTTTGAGGGCAAAGCAGCTCAGTGGTACCAAACTTTCTGCACCAAATTTGAGGGTTGTACATGGCCACAGTTCTTGGAGATAATCTCCTCCAGATTTGAAGAAATTAGAGAATCCAGAATTATTGGTGAATTTAATAAGCTAAAACAATCTGGTTCCTATGAAGATTATGTGGAGAAATTTGAGGAATTAAGGTCATGTATGTTGTTGTTCAACAGGGGTGAATTCTCTGAGGATTACTTTGTTGCAAGCTTCTTAAGTGGGCTGAGTGAGGAGGCTCAATCTTTTATTAACATGTTTGATCCCAAGACCTTGCAGCAGAATGTTGAATTGGGAAGGAAACATCAGTGCACAGTTGATGCAATAGTGAAAAGGGTCAAGGTTCCTCATAAACTTCCAAATCACTTCACACACAACAGGAAGACTGACTACCAAGCTCCTAAAGTTCCAAACACTAATGTTCAGTATAAACCACCAATCAAAATGCTGACAGCCCATGAAATGGCAGCAAGGAGAGAAAAGGGTTTATGCTATAATTGTGATAAACCCTATGTGGTGGGGCACATGTGCAAAAACAAGATAACTTATATGATTATGACAGAGGATGAAGAATTTTCCTATCTGGGTTCAGAAAAGGAAACTGAAGAAGAACAAGAGGGTGCAGACATTGAAGAAATACAAATGTCTTTGAACTCACTCACAGGAGGACAAAATCTGACCACTATGAGGTTCACTGGAGAGTGTAATGGGCAAAAGTTACACATTCTTATTGATTCAGGAAGTACCTTGAGTTTTATCCAAGAAGACACATCAAAAAAATTAGGTTGTTCACTTCAACCAGTTAAACCAGTCATGGTCAGGGTGGCTAATGGGCATAGAATGGTGAGTTCTCACAGGGTGGATGGTTTTCAATGGGAAATGCAGGGTCACTGTTTTAATTATTCCATGAGGTTGCTGAAAACTGAGGGTTGTGACCTCATTTTGGGAGGGGATTGGCTTAAGGCTTGCACACCCATCACTCTTGACTATGATAAAATGACAGTCACTGTCACAATGCAAAAGAAGAAAATCAAGTTGCAAGCCATTACTTCTAAGGAGCAATGTAATTTCATTACAGGAGAGGCTTTGTTCAAAATGGTGCACCAAGATAGCACTCAGATTGAGGAGATTTTTCTTTTGTCCATTGAAGAAGACAATCCAAGGGTGGACACTAAACTACAAGAATTACTCACTCATTTTGAAGACATTTTTAAGGAACCACAAGGGCTACCACCAGAGAGAGGGATAGTGCATCAAATTATCCTTAAGGCTGGCAGTATACCAAAACATCAGTTCCCTTATAGAACTTCACATGCTCAAAAGAATGAAATAGAAAAGTTGGTCAAAGAAATGCTAGAGGCAGGGATCATCCAGAACTCCAAAAGCCCTTTTGCTTCACCAGTCATTCTAGTGAAAAAGAAAGACAGTACTTGGAGGATGTGTGTGGATTATAGGTACTTAAATGGGCTCACAGTTAAGCATGATTATCCTATTCCCATAATTGATGAGCTGCTAGATGAGATGCATGGTTCCAAGTATTTCTCTAAAATAGACTTGAGGTCTGGTTATTTCCAGATCTTGATGAAGACAGAACATAGAGAACTCACAGCTTTTGCCACTCACAATGGTCACTATGAGTTCTTGGTTATGCCATTTGGCTTGTGCAATGCACCAGCCACTTTTCAGTCACTTATGAACCAGGTTTTCAGACCCTACCTAAGAAAATTTGTACTGGTCTTCTTTGATGACATTCTAGTTTATAGCCCCTGTTGGCAATCACATCTTGTGCATTTGGAGACAGTATTAAGGCTCCTAAGAGAAAATCAGTTGTATGCTAAGTTGTCAAAATGCCAATTTGGTCAAACTGAGGTTGAATACCTTGGGCACATCATTTCTTATCAAGGTGTAGCTACTGACCCAAAGAAGATATCCAGCATGCTAAGTTGGCCAAGCCCAAAAAATTTCAAGCAACTCAGGGGATTTTTGGGTTCAACAGGCTATTATAGGAGGTTCATTAAGGGCTATGGTGTCATTTGCAAACCTATGACAAATGTTCTTAAGGGAGATAAATTTGTATGGTCCAAAGAAGCCGGAGAAGCTTTTCAGCAACTAAAGGAGGCTCTAACCACAACACCTGTTCTGGCCATGCCAGATTTCACACAACCCCTCATTTTGGAAACTGATGCTTGTGGCACTGGGGTGGGAGCTGTACTGATGCAACAGGGCAGGCCAATAGCCTACATGAGCAAAGGGCTTAGCCAGAAAAATCAGGCTTTGTCTATTTATGAGAGGGAGTTCTTGGCTGTCTTAATGGTTGTACAAAAGTGGAGAGGCTATTTGCAGAGACACAAGTTTGTTATCAAAACTGATCAGCAGGCTCTTAAGTATCTCCTGGACCAGAAATCTATGAACCCTATGCAGCAGAAATGGATCACTAAGCTCCTGGGCCTAGACTATGAGATTTTGTACAAAAAGGGGATTGAGAATAAAGTGGCAGATGCTTTGTCTAGAAGGGATAACCCTGATATTGAATGTTTGACTATCACTACAATTAAACCCCTGTGGATGCAACAAGTCATTGATAGCTATGGGCAGGATCCTTTCTGTCAGAAAATCATTCAAGCACAATCTGCAGAAAAGAATCCATATCCAGGGTTTGGTGTTCAAGGTGGACTCATCAGATTTAAAGGAAGAGTTGTGGTTGGATTTGATGTGCCCCTCAAGGAGAATTTGTTGCACACTATGCATAATTCCCCCTATGGAGGACATTCTGGGATAAATGGCACATACATGAGACTGAAAAGAAGTTTTTATTGGCCACTATTGAAAAAAGATGTTGTGGCTTGGGTCAAATCATGTGAAGTGTGCAAGAAAAACAAACCAGAAGCTGGAGCTTACCCTGGACTCCTGCAACCTCTACCCATTCCTACCCAAGCTTGGACTCACATATCTATGGACTTCATTGAAGGCTTACCCAAATCACAAGGCAAAAATGTGATATTGGTTGTGGTGGATAGATATTCTAAGTATGCACATTTTCTGCCTTTATCTCATCCTTTTTCAGCACAAGATGTGGCTAAGGTTTTCTTGGACTCTATTTACAAGCTTCATGGCCAGCCTATCAGCATAGTCACTGATAGGGACAAGATATTCACCAGCCATTTCTGGAGGGAACTCTTCAAATTAATGGGAGTGAGTTTGGATATGACTTCAGCATACCATCCACAATCTGATGGTCAAACCGAAAGAGTCAACCAGTGTGTTGAGACTTACCTCAGGTGTATGGTACATGAAAATCCTAAGCAGTGGCTTAAGTGGCTAAGTCTGGCTGAATATTGGTATAACACCAATTTCCACACCAGCTTAAAACTCACTCCTTTTCAGGTCCTATATGGTTTTCCTCTTCCTAATTTCTCTACTGGCCCTTTCCTAGATGCAACTAATGCAGATGCTCATGACATGATTTTACAAAGGCAACTAATTTCCCAACAAGTCAAAGAGAATTTGCAGAAGGCACAACACAGAATAAAATATTTTGCAGACCAGCACAGGCAAGAAAGAAGTTTTGAAGTGGGGGATGAGGTTTTCTTGAAATTGCAACCATTCAAGCAGAATTCAGTGTCATTGCGAAAGAATCTTAAACTCTCATCCCGTTACTTTGGACCTTATACGGTGTTGGAGAAAATAGGTTCAGTTGCTTACAAATTAGAATTGCCTCCAGATTCAAAAATTCATCCTGTTTTCCATGTTTCATTACTTAAAAGAAAGGTGGATCTCAAAAACTTATCTTCTACTGAACTTCCGGATGTTGATGTCGATGGCCACTTCAAGATCCAACCTTTGCGCGTCCTGGACACTCGTATAATCCGCCGCAAGGGTATAGCCATTCATCAGTCCCTGATTCAGTGGGCCAACGCCGATCCATCACAGCCAACTTGGGAGGACGATTCCTACCTTCGCCGCAAATTTGCAGACTTGGGACCTTGGGGACAAGCTCCGATCTCGGCCGGGGGTATTGTGATGAACGGCGAAGAAGACGAGCAGGAATTGCCGGCGGTCGAAGAGAAAAGGGAAAAGATTGTGACTTTAGGGTTGGGGATTTGAGTATGTCTAAGAAATTGGGTATTTACTTGTTATTTTCAATTTTGGCATTTGGGTTATGTTTTTGGGCTTTATTTACATAGTTGTGAGGAATTATTTTAAGCATTTTAAGTTGGGCCTGTTAGGCTTATTTGTTAGCCCAACTAACTATCTTTATTTGTATTCTCAATCAATGAAGTAAAGGACAGGAAATATGTCATTTTCTCTAACTACTTTCTCTCTCTTCTCTCTTTCTCTCTCTACACGTTTTCTCTCATCTTCTTCTTCCCAAATCTGCTCATCTCAAGCTAAATTACAGTAAAATTAGTATAAGTAAATACAGAAATATATCGGCCCACTACAGATATTTACCACAACGTTACAATAAAATCTTAATGATTAATTTTAATAATAAATCACGGTGATTTCTTATTCATTTGGTAACCAACTATATACAAAAATATTTTTGTATCATATCTTAAAATAATCATTTAATCCAAATGATTAGTTTACAGTCCTTTGATTTACCAATAACTCAACTGGTTCATTTTTTTAGAATTGTAAGCGCAATATTCTACAATACCAAAGAAACTTAACTATTTATTTTTAATAAACAATCAATCTTTATTCTAAATAACAATAATTAAATGCATTTCAGAATTTACCTATAATAATTTAATTATCATAATATCTTCTCTCAAATTATAATTTATCATTTAACCTAAAATTAATTCTAAATAACAATCAATCGTATATGATTAATTTATCATTTAACCTAAAATTATTTTGAGATTTTATTCTTAGTCTTTCACTTACAAAAAGGAGAACCGTAAAAAAGTTGGTACAAATTTATTTATTTTTTTTATAATCCCCATGAATGAAATTAGTGCATGAATGCAATGTCTGAGAGTTTCGGCAACCGTTGGCTTGTGGCTTTGGATCTTTTTTTAGTGAAATACTATCGGATACACTAGACGATGAATAGCGCAATGCTTGAACTTACTGTCTGTTTGTTTGCATCAAGACAACAATACTCACACAAAAAACAGTTCTGACGATTTTTTGTCCGTTTTGGGCTTGGACATATCTTGGTTTAGTAAGTATTCAATTGAAACGACTTATTTATTTCTAACTGAAAAAAGTGATTGTCCTATAAAAAGTATTGTGTGTCTTATTCCATACTTAGGTATAAGAATCATTAAAGGTCCTCCACTTAATCTCCATAGGCGTCATGGATGTCTCATGGTGTCAACAATTTATTAAGGGTCCGCATGAGTGAAAAGATGTTATACATTGTGATAAAACATAAAGCAACTCAAATTATCAATGTCTCATGAAATTCGATTGTACCCCATAGGGCAGTGGCCCCATTGGGATTTTCACCATTGATTTCACATATTCTCAAGTGGGCGTGTGTGCGACTGTGTATATCAATGCTGAAAAACCTAAAACCGTCAAAACGGGCCAAAGCCCGCGGAATTCCCTGCCTCCGGGCCGCCAAGGGGTACTCTTTTTTTAAGGGCCGGCATGAACGGGCTAGCTTGCGCAGGCCACATGTTAAGGTGGGCCGGACCGCAAGGTAGCCGACAAAAAAAGTCAATAAATAAATAAAAACAAACTTAATAATTAAAATAATTACTTAGATAGATTATTAACTTTATAAGAAGTGCTAAATAAATTTATACGTTTCTATAGTGTATATCAAATGCCAAACCAAAAAAATATACAAACAATAGAAAAAATTCTAAGAAATTAATTACATGTTTTAACAATTAAACAATTAGGATTAAGTTAATTCAAACTCTATAAATATGGTGAATATTCATTTTTAGTAGATAATATTGATTATTAATTCAAATAAAAACTGTCTAGATGTACTTAAAATTAAATTCATAGTATTATATATATGTATGTATGTATGTATTTTTTTTATCCATACGAAAACGTAGCCTGCGCAGCTCGTGGCCCGCCAGCTAGGCCGATTGCCATTAAATAGGCCTGCCTCGCTCCTCATTTGGCGGACTACGCGCCGGCCGGCTCCGAAGAACCATTTTGACAACTCTGGAAAAACTCAATGGGGCAGTTCACCATGGGGTAAGATCAAATTTTCCTAATACGTCACGGTATCTAAAATATATAAAGGGTTCGCATAGTAAGAAAAATATTACAATGTGAGAGAAGAAGGGAACGAGTTAAATTACGGAGAGGACTGTCGGAACTCGGAAGATAAATATCACTAAACTTTTATGCTGTAAACTAGTAAGAATCCCGTGCGATGCACGGGGATTTCATAATGTAAAATGTTTTTGTAAAACTTTATTTTAACAATGTATTAGCCCGTTGATCCATCTATATTACATTTTAACATATATATTTCTTTTTTAATACAAAAAAAAAAAATTAGAATTTTACATATTTTGGTTCATCATAATACTCAAATATTACTTTATTCAAAAATCTATTGTCATATAATGCCAATATTATTTATACCATTTATAGAAGTAATATTATTTTTTACATAATGGTAAATATTTAATGTATATTAATATTATATTATTATTCATTGATGTGATTAATTTAAGAATATATAAGTAAATATAATGTTTGTTAGGAATGTGATAGATCTCGATATTTTAGGTACAAATTTATGACATATATGTACAAATATATGATATAAATATCTTGAGATACAAAAAAAATTTTTATGTGATTTATTACCTTAATTAATCATCTCAATTACCTAAATTGTATCTTTAAAATATAACATAAAATGTTTAAATAGTTTCCAGAATAAGTAAACAACATTTTTTTGGCGGGAAATAGTTACTATTTAAAAAACAATCAAACATTTTTATATAAATATAGATATAAATATTTTGTATCAAAAAAAAAAAAGTAGATCCTACGGTTGAGATTTATGGGAGTAGGTTGTGTGGGTTAATTTGGAAACCAATTTGATTTTTTACGTTTATAACCAAAATTCAGAAATGAATATTTAAATTGGGGCTCTTTGTTTAAGAGGGATGGTCAAGAGGTGGTTTTATTTAAATGACCCTTTGAATAATTTTTTTGTTTAAGTAACCCAATCATTAAATAAAGGTAAAAATAATAATTGAAATACCTATACTATCCTTATAAAGTAAATGACTCCAATACCCTTCTTCTATTTTGTGTTATGACCTTTGTAAAAAAAAAAAAAAAGAAATCGAACTCTGCTCGCTCTCTCCATCTGCTATGCTCTCGCTCTCTGCATACTTTGTTCAGTAATTGTGAGCAAATTGAAGATAAGGTAAAAAACAAAAAAAATATTAAAGGATCAAATGCCCATTGATTATTATAATAATTATTAATGAATATATCTATCAATAGGTGTATTAATCATGCATAACTGGTGGCCTAACTTTCTCAAATGAGCATAGCCATCACAGTATAGCCTAACTTTCTAATATAAATAGGTGTATTAATCATTATTATTATTATTATTATTATTTGTTCATATTTTATTATTGATGACCATGTTAGTTTCATATTTATTATGTTTCTTGTGTCATTCACATTTTTTTCCCATTTTTTAGATGATGTTTACATAACGAATGTACAGTCGTTATGCAGTTTCAAAACGAATGTACATTCGTTATGCTTATTTTTCAATGAAATACAACTATAACGATTGTTTCTTCGTCATATAATACATTGTGAACATATTACTCTCGTTACAAGTATAATTTTAGTCATTTTTATCGTAAAATAACGAATGTATAACGATTCTTCATGATTGAAAATTCCGATACTATAACAATAGTACATTCGTTCAAATGTACATTCGTTAACAAACGTACATTCTTTATGGTTATTTTGATCGAATGACGTGACATGATCAAATATTCATGTTACGTGTCATTGAAGGTGTTGGAGCGTCGACACTCTCGCAACGAAACTATCTTTTTTTAATACAACACTTGTTCTTTATATTTTTTTTTTTTAAAAAAATTGTTAGATCATGTAAAATGTTTATAAAATCGTTACTTTACATAAAATTGACTATAATTAGACCGATAACGAGCTTAATATATTTATAATGTATTATATGACGAATTACGGTCTCGTTTGAGATGGATTTTGGTCGAAAAACAACTAACGATCGGCAGAGATCTTCCCAGGATGTCGCGGGCGCGACGGGTGTCACGCGCGCGACACGCTGATGTTATTTTCTGGACAGAAAGTTGTCCAGGACGTCGCGGCCGCGACACTCAACGCGGGCGCGTCATATGAGACTGTCGCTAGCGCGATACGTGTCGCGGTCGCGACACCAAATGTGGACCTACAGACCCGCGCGACGGCCTGTCGCGGCCGCGACAAGCAGGATGTCGCGGGCCTGTTATTTTTTTTTATTTTTTTCTTTTGTAGTCGTGACGAAACTCATTTTGTGAAATAATGATACTTGTTTCCTTGGTCATATACGTGTTAACGATTGTATGTTGGTCATATAGCAAATTGGTCGAAAAACAACAATAACGAATATATATTCGTTATTTCTATGTTATAACGAATATATATTCGTTATAGTTGTTTTTCGACTAATTCGAGCTTTCTTTATGGTTATTTCCATAGAATTACTTGATAACGATTGTATGTTAATGTTATATGCCATTTGAACGATAGTTTAAAGTTATTAGAGCGTCGAAACCTTCATCACGGAACTCTTTTCTTCAAATAACAACACTTGTTTTGTTTTTTTTTTTTAAAAAAATGAAAATATGATGTAAAATATTTGTAAATTCATCATTTTAACTTGAAAAATGACTAAAATAAGACCTATTAGGAGTTTATTATCTTTATAATGTATTATATGACGAATGCAAGATCGTTAAAGGTGGATTTGATCGAAAAACAACTATAACGAATATATATTCGTTATTTCTATGTTATAACGAATATATGTTCGTTATAGTTGTTTTTTGACTAATTCGAGCTTTCTTTATGGTTATTTCCATAGAATTACTTGATAACGATTGTATGTTAATGTTATATGCCATTTGAACGATAGTTTAAAGTTATTAGAGCGTCGAAACCTTCATCACGGAACTCTTTTCTTTAAATAACAACACTTGTTTTGTTTAAAAAAAAAAATGGAAATATGATGTAAAATATTTGTAAATTCATCATTTTAACTTGAAAAATGACTAAAATTAGACCTATTAGGAGTTTATTATCTTTATAATGTATTATATGACGAATGCACGATCGTTAAAGGTGGATTTGGTCGAAAAACAACTATAACAAAAATATATTCGTTATTTCTATGTTATAACGAATATATATTCGTTATAGTTGTATTTCGACTAATTCGAGCTTTCTTTATGGTTATTTCCATAGAATTACTTGATAACGATTGTATGTTAATGTTATATGCCATTTGAACGATAGTTTAAAGTTATTAGAGCGTCGAAACCTTCATCACGGAACTCTTTTCTTCAAATAACAACACTTGTTTTGTTTTTTTTTTAAAAAAATGAAAATATGATGTAAAATATTTGTAAATTCATCATTTTAACTTGAAAAATGACTAAAATTAGACCTATTAGGAGTTTATTATCATTATAATGTATTATATGACGAATGCACGATCGTTAAAGGTGGATTTGGTCGAAAAACAACTATAACGAATATATATTCGTTATTTCTATGTTATAACGAATATATATTCGTTATAGTTGTTTTTCGACTAATTCGAGCTTTCTTTATGGTTATTTCTATAGAATTACTTGATAACGATTGTATGTTAATGTTATATGCAATTTGAACGATAGTTTAAAGTTATTAGAGCGTCGAAACCTTCATCACGGAACTCTTTTCTTTAAATAACAACACTTGTTTTGTTTTTTTAAAAAAAAAGGAAATATGATGTAAAATATTTGTAAATTCATCATTTTAACTTGAAAAATGACTAAAATTATACCTATTAGGAGTTTATTATCTTTATAATGTATTATATGACGAATGCACGATCGTTAAAGGTGGATTTGGTCGAAAAACAACTATAACGAATATATATTCGTTATTTCTATGTTATAACGAATATATATTCGTTATAGTTGTTTTTCGACTAATTCGAGCTTTCTTTATGGTTATTTTCTTATGGATTTGGATTGTCTTTTGGATTCGACATTTGATTTGGTTTGTCTTTCGTTTGTCGCTTTGAGCGTGATATGATTGATATGATTCGCATTATAAATATTGTGATGTTTTGGCTATGATTTGCATTATAGGTATAACGATCGTTTAAGGTCGATTTTGTCGAAAAAAAGACAAAAATTAGACCGATAACAAGTTTAATATCTTCAAAATGTGTTATACGACGAATTAAGGTCTCGTATAAGGTAAAATTGGCCGAAAAACAACCATAACGACTTTACATTCTTTATAACGAATAGACAATCGTTATAGATGCTTTTCGACCAAAACGAGCTTTATTTATGGTTTTTTCGATCGAAATACTTGATAACTCATGTACATTCATGTTATGAGTCACTGGTATGATAGTTTGAAGGTGCTAGACCCTCGAAACACTCTTAACGAATGAAGTTTTATTTTTTTTTTTAAATAACAAATGACAGACCAGTGTCCAGGTCATTGCGGCCTCGACGGTTGTCGCGGGCGCGACACAGACAATTACAGATCAGTTGGCAGGTCGTCGCGGGCGCGACGACCGTCGCGGGCGCGACATTTAATGACAGAACCTGGACAGAGAATATTGTCCAAGTGTCGCGGCCGCGGCACACGTCGCGGTCGCGACAAGATTGTTTTTTTTTTCACAACATAACGAATATATATTCATT
>CACSLK010009714.1:8537680-8549150 GCA_902706635.1 Striga hermonthica
GGCTCGTGAACTGAGAGACTGATTGTGTGAGTGTGCGATTTGATTCATTTTTCTCAATTTTTGTCACTCTTAAGTGATCGGAGAATTTTCCAGTATGGTCACCGGTCATTGATCCATTGGAAGAAAGTGAAGATTCTTTTGTGCTTCTGGATTGTTATGTATGTATTCTGTAATTCGTTTGGCTGAAGATTGAGGAGCAGACAAAAATTTTTGCTCCTCTGACTAAGAAGAAAACACCAAGTGACTGAGAGAACTCTTATCGATTTGGTGGAGATGTCGAATTCGAAGGTGGTTTACGAAGGATGGATGGTCCGGTATGGACGCAGGAAAATTGGAAGGTCATTTATTCACATGAGGTATTTTGTGCTCGAGTCTAGATTGTTGGCATACTACAAGAAGAAGCCCCAGGATAATGTGGTGAGTGACCAGGGATTTCATTCATGTTTCGTACTTTTTTTATATGATTTTTTGTTCAATTTTTGGGGACTAAAGATCATGTTCCGCTGTATGCACTTCTTTTTTAGAAGTGCAGTTCAACGGAATACACAATTTTATGATTCAATTAGCTGTGGTTCTAAGTTATAGCATTATAGTTTGTTTCCAGAGATGAGCATTTGACATTGTTGTGTAGAGATATTGATTGCCCTCAAGGTGTTGCGAAATAATGTTTCTTTTGCTCTTTCTTATGTGGTAAAGGTGCCCACCAAGACTCTTGTCATAGATGGCAACTGTAGGGTGGAGGACCGAGGACTGAAGACTCATCATGGACATGTGAGCTGCATTAACATTTTTTATATTTATATTTCACTTGCTGAATTGTCTTCTATATGATTGTGGTAATTGGTTGGACGAAACTCAAAACTGGAACAACATTTTATTCCTATGCTCAGAATTAGAGTGGTCTTAAGTTCCTGGATGATCGGAACAAACCTCACATACAACCTTATTTAGTCTCAGCATCTCATATTGGAAAATTCTTTTATTTTGTTGAAAGGATATCACTCGCTGTATGCGTTTTTCATATTGCTTATTGTTTTTGTATTATTGGTGCAAGAGATGCATATATAACATATATCAGATTTTAGTAGGTGAAAATTTGAAGTTGATGATCCACACTACTTTAATTTTATAACAATAAGCTGAACAATCAATTAAGGTACTAAGGCTTTTGCCTTGGTGTATTTTATTTGATGGGACTTGGGATGGACATGAGAAGGTTGGAGGTTGCCTCCATGTAGTTCTCCAGGCAAAAGTTGGGGATGATTTTTTAGTAAGATGTATCCAATTAAAGTCGTTGAACAAGGAAGATAAAGTAAAACATGATTAATAGTTTCTTTTATGGATATTAAGCGAGGGGTTTAGCTTGAGTCCATGTTTGTGAGGTTGGAACTGTTCAATTTTCACTTGGCAGGTGATAGTTTGTTAATTTTATAAAACTTGTGCATTACTTCTGTAAGTAACTTAACAACTAGTTATGCTTTATGAATGAGTACTACAATGGGACTCATTGTGGCAACCAAACAACGTCAAGGTTGCTACAAGTTTTTTTTTTTTAATTTATAGGACTAGTCTCATATATTTTTCCATGCTGTTGCTCTTACTTTGCAAATCAACATAAAGTCCAGTTTACTTTTCTAATGTTACCTGGAAATATTGGCTCAATTGTCTAGTATACGTAGTTCTCAGTTGATACAATATACAATGGTAAAAAGTTACTGGAGAAAATGGATTAGCATGGGTCACTGGGATATATAGGCGTATATAGCATATTAGTTCACAACTAACATGTTCATTCCACATAAAAATCTGATATGACTAAATTCTTGGGGTGCTGGTATTCCAGCATTTAAATGCATTAGGTTTGTCTTTTTTATGTTTATTGACTTTACTCTTGTCAGAGGTATCAGTGATCAGTGAAAAAACTTCTTATCTCTATATTCCAAGGCAAACTCTAGTTATTTTGGGGTGGGTTCCCTTTTGTTTTGCATATGAAGATGCATAGCTATTGCTGTTGGGCTATCATTTCTGTGTTAACAGAAGTAGAGTTGAAGCTAGATATCTGTGTAGTTTTTGATGCTTTGGACGTTCATAGTGACATGTGTTGGCTGGTACTGCATTTGTTTTCACAAGTTTTGGTTTATTTGGGCAGATGGTATACGTGTTGTCTGTTTACAACAAGAAAGAGAAGTATAACAGAATTACGGTGCGCTTCTTACAGACTTATAATTGCATTTATTTATACTTCCCAAGTGTATTTTTGTTTACTTGCACATGCATAACGACGCTGTTTATAATATTACCTTTCATACTTGAAGAAATTAAGAAATAATTAGTCGGAAACTTTGCTTGAATATAGATGTAAAGATGTCCTTGACTATGATACATTCTCATTAGTAATGAAGACCTTTGATGAAATTATGAATAATGAATTGGAACCTTTTGATATGCTTTCTGCACGCTTTAATTTACTCCATTACTCATTAGTAATTAAGACAGATCTTTGTCCTCATTGCTACTTTTTCTCTCCTTTTATATTTGAACAATTACTGGATCTCCCATAGTTCTTTTCCTAACCCTCCCATTTTTTCTGGTCTTCTATTTTGTTAATAGTATGATAGCCTAATAAGTATTTGGGGAATGTGAAATAACACCTGAAGCTTAGATATTCACCAGGAAAAAGAAAATAGATGAACGTAATACACTGGAAAGTGCGATTACATCAATTTGCTTGTATTATAATATGTAATATGCTAGAAGGGCGACAAATTTAAAGTATCATTTTCTAAGAAGTTTTTTTGGGTTGATTAAGAGCTATATTTACTGGGTAAGCATGTGATTCATTATTCATTTAAGTAATGACCATGATATAAGTAAAACTTTTATCCTTGAAATGTTAGTAATGACCAGTAAGAAATACTTATGGTTGTGAGCTTTATGTTGGGAATGAAACTTATTTTAGCTGTTGATATTTCAAGTTCCAGATGGCAGCTTTCAACATTCAGGAGGCTCTCGTTTGGAAAGAGAAAATTGAATCTGTTATCGATCAGGTTTCTTGTCAGCTCTCTGTATTTGCTTATTGTTTGAAATGAATATTTTCTGCTTGTGATGAAGTGACATTTTCCTTGGATATTTGTCTTAATATCCCATTTGCTGATAATTGTTGGTGTGCAGCATCAAGAGTCCCAAGCTACGAATGGTAACAAATATCATTCCTTCGAATATAAATCTGGTATGGATAATGGGAGGGCTGCTTCATCATCCGATCATGAGAGTCAGTAAGTAGTTTTTTTTTTTTTTTTTNTTTTTTTTTTTTTTTTTTTTGGTAGTATTCAACTTTGAATACAGATATATGGAGAAATAACAAGCTGAGGTTAAATGAGGGATTCTAAAGTGTCACGTAAAATACTTTTCATTTGCAGTTTGTAACTTGCTTCTCTAGGTGACTCATGACTGTATCCCACTTTCCCTTTCTCCTATAGCTTTGTAAGATAGGATATTACAAAATTTTTTAGACCAAGGACAATATTCCTTTGGAGCTATGTTGTTGTGTAAGGAAAGGGAATATGATGTTTGAAAGACCTAAAAAGTAGATCCATGAATTAGGACTAGATAGTCCTTGTGTTTTGGTGGTCTGAAGAAGGGCCAGGGGCCGTCTTTCAAGAGATAAGTTAATGGCTTTCCATAGCTTCAAGGATGTTGCTTTTCTGAACTCTCTTGCCAGATGTGGAGCTGAAAGTCATCATTAAAATGATTTAGGATAGTGCTGCCGTTATAGTTGAAGCTGGGGTTCTGATTGCTGCCGTTGGTTTCTTTTACTCAGTTCTGATCTTTTGTAAAGCTAGAATTATTTGATAGAACTGTCGTGCATTAAAGATCTTGATGTATTGTCCTGGATTGGTTAGTATATCGTTATCTATCAAAGTGCTGGAATTGTAAGAAATTACCATGTATTATAGAATATTCATTTGTCAAAATTTTTAAAACTTTGAAATTTAAGCTTATTTTGGTCAAGTCATGCGTACATTTTATTATGGTTTCTTTGATAGATGTTGATATTGTTGCACCCCCTATGTTTAGTATGGATATTGTGTATTCTGAGGATTGTTAATTATTTCTTTTCATTCTTCTGTCATACACTCTTCTTCAGTACTGGCTATGTCAAATTATTTCGAATAAAACTGAGTAGGGACAATATATTTTTATATTGATGACCCATGTTGAAATGGGTTTTGTTGTTCAATAAGATGGATTTAGGATTGTCTACTTGTATCAATAATTGTTTCTCACACTTATTTTCTCGTAACCATTTCAAACAGAACCTCCAGATACATCTCGACCCTAATTATGTTGCTGCATGTATAAAAATTTCGTGCATTGTTGCCATCGTTATCTGCTGCAACCAATAATTTTAAAATTCCTAATGCTCGATTATTCTTACTTAGTTTGATCTTTCTTTTCCATTCATCACTGTAGGTTTAGTGCTGCTGAAGAGGAAGATGATTCTCAGCGGAATTTGTTGCGCAGAACAACTATAGGAAATGGTCTCCGAATCTGTTAACTATCCCTTCAATAGTTTTCGGTTTTATTGTGCTACGGAAAATTTACTATCAATTTTCTGTAACAGGTCCCCCAGAGTCTATTTTCGACTGGACTAAGGAAGTAGATTCAGATTTGGCTAATCAAAACTCTAACAACCAAGCATTTTCCAGAAAGTATTGGCGCCTTCTCCAGTGTCAAAATGGTGCGATGATCTTTGTAACTTACTAAACGTTTCATTACATGTGGATAATTTTGAATATATCATATAGACATATATTGTCATTATTAATTTTTTGAATGATTCTTATATGATGCATGTATCAACATTTCTTGTCTTTATGTTGATTCTAGGTCTCCGTATTTTCGAGGAGCTTCTTGAAGTGGACTTTCTTGTAAGAGCACACTGCATTTTGGTTGAACTTCAGAATTGTCTTTGCTAAAGATGGATGCTTCATGGTTTTATTCCTTATTTAATTATTTTTGTGCAGCCAAAGAGCTGTAGTAGAGCAATGAAAGCTGTTGGGGTAGTGGAGGCTACCTGTGAAGAAATATTTGAACTAGTAATGAGCATGGATGCAACACGATGCGAGTAGGTTTAGTTATAGTTGACTTGACTTTCACTTTGAAAAATTCCAATCGTTACGCTTCTTGTTGAAAGCGATCCAATGAAAATATTTTTCGAGAAATTTTTTCTACTTACGCATGTAATTTTTTCATACATTATATATGTTCTTTAAGGATATTGCTGCCATTGTACAGATCATCTTTGCCATCTGAGACTGAGTTTCTTTTTGGGTTAATGGCGTTTTTTATGTGTAATTCTATTCTTACACTGCAGAAAGCAGAGAACTAATCATTTTCTCTGTTGATAGCTGTAAAGGATAAAAAAAACGAGAAATGGGAGAAATGTGGGAAAATACATCATGGAATATATCATTTTTGTGCTTTAATGTATGAATTAAACCTGCAATCTTAGTTAGTGGTTTTCAACAATATTTTGTTTTGTGCATGCAGGTGGGATTGCAGTTTCCAGTATGGTAGCTTAGTTGAAGAAGTAGATGGACATACAGCAATACTATACCACAGGCTTCAATTAGATTGGTTTCCGACGTAATGTGTCCTTTTGATGATCTGCTTTTGATTTGTTTTTTACATTTCATTGCCTTTATGCTGTTCCGTCCGTAGCAGCTATATTGGAATAATCTTCATTATAAAGTTACACAAAGAGCTTCTTAAATGTAGGCAAAACTGTTTCTTTTCATGCTATTGTACCTGAACATTATAGTTTCCCAATTTTTGTTAGTATTGGTATTCTGTATGATCTGTTTGCCTCATGGACCATTACTGGAAGATTAATGAATCAATTGGGGACAAAAACTAATTATCTTCCGCGTTTCTTTTTTCTTGTGTTATGCCTTTTTATCTGATATGAGTTCCTGACAAGCTTGATTAGTTCTTACTTTTGTCCCTTTTCTTTTAATTTCTATTATCAATACAGTTGATCTATTTATCATTTGCAAAAAATAAAATTATTAGACTTTTCCCCAGTGGGAATATGTTGTTTTATGTAATTTTCATGGTCTGGTACCTGTATCCTGTAAATTCATGTTATTACTTGTCAAATCACCAATATATTCTGTTTGTACTCGCTATATGCATCCTTAGAATCTGGCATATCTTGTCTTGTATCAATAATCATTCATCCTATTGTAAACAATAACAGCTTTGTATGGCCTCGTGACCTCTGCTATGTACGCTACTGGCGTCGAAATGATGATGGGAGTTATGGTAAATCTTTGAGGCCTTTTCCTATTTTTACCGTTGTGTTTTTAGCTATCTTCTCTGACATAAGTTTTCACATTTGGTTCTCTGCAGTTGTCTTATTTCGTTCTAGGGAGCATATGAACTGCGGTCCCCAACCTGGATTTGTGCGTGCTCATATTGAAAGTAAATTCATCTTCCAATGCTATTATGAAACAGTTCGGTGATGCTTCGTTTTGAAGCGTTGCTGTCAGTGGTTTATCTTTTTTATTTGTTTTCAGATGAGTCAAATTATTTTAGAATTCTAGCAGTGCTGAAAGCCTAAGGTGATAATGATCTCAGGTGGAGGATTCAACATTTCACCTTTGAAACCTCGTAATGGGAGGCCCAGAACACAGGTCCAGCATCTTATGCAAATTGATCTAAAAGGATGGGGAGTAGGCTATATATCATGGTTCCAGCAACATTGTCTCCTTCAGATGTTGAATAGTGTAGCTGGTGAGATCTCATAGTTTGATGTTATTTTGGGATAAAATTAAGTTTTATATTTTTGGACAATGTTTTTATAACTAATCAGTGATATGGCTTGAGCTTCCTTATCTATTTGCCTATACTCGTTATGTTTTAACAAATTTGCAGCCAGATCCCTGGTTCTCTTGGGTGTTAAGCATGGTGGTATCTCTTTTTCCTATTTCTGTAGACCATTCTTCCGTGGAAACAGAAAGTTGCAAAGAAAATCTGAAGAGAATGGTAATTTTTTATGCTTGTGGTAGAATGATAATCAGGTTCCTACTATCACAGGTTTGCGAGAGTACTTTTCTCAAACTGACGAGAGGACTGCGGCCCCACGGATCCCTGTTATGGTCAATATGACATCATTATCGACCTCTTCAAAGAGGAGTCAGAAACTCCAGATGTCTTCTGTTCATCATCGCAGTGCATCACTCGATCAGATACATGCAGCTAATAGAAATGCCGTATTGATGGATGAAGACTCGGATGAGGATGAAGATCTTCAGTGTGCTGATCAAGAGGTTCTGTCTTTCTTATTCTTTTTACATTATTTCAGGTTTATATACTTGATTTTTGGTATGTTCCCTTTGTTTTACCTTTTGATTCGATGATGCACAGGGTTTGGGATCTACAGTTGAAGTTGAAGAGAAAAGAGTTGGTAAATACTGAACTTTTGTGATTCTTTACTCTTTTAAACATTCCTTTAAACTTATATTGCTGAAATTTAATTCAAACTTTTTTATGAAAATTGAAGCTTTTGTAGAAGAACCTGTGGAACAGATAGACTTATCCATTTTCTCCGGTAACCTTCGTCGTGATGGCCATGACAAGTCTCGCAACTGCTGGACAGTATCCGACGGGAACAACTTCAGAGTTCGTAGCAAGCGTTTTTGTTATGACAAATCAAAGGTAAACTAATAGTTACTCGTTTTCCGAGCTGATGCATTCTGGTTATGTTTTGTTCTTGTGCAGCAGCCTAAATGTGCTTGGCTTAATCTCATTAAACTTTTGCAACATATTTTTGAAGATTCCTGCAGGCAAGCATCTTATGGATCTTGTTGCTGTGGACTGGTTCAAAGATACGAAAAGAATGGATCATGTTGCCAGGCGTAGTGGTTGTGCAGCACAGGTAAGTTTTCTCCTGGGTCTTCTGTATTGCATTCAGTTGCTTGGCCTTCATTGGCTTCCGTTTCTGACCACACAATTTTCCATGATTACTAATTTAAAATTTGATTAATTCTTAGTTGTTTCATGGCACTTGTAGCTAATGCAAGTGACACTCTGTTTCCTCTGCAGGTTGCATCGGATAGAGGACTTTTCTCTATTGTCTTTAATCTGCAAGTGAGTTGATTATGTGGCTAGTTTTCGTATCAGGTGGTGTGTAGGTTAACACATTTTGTCTCTTCTAGGTACCAGGATCGACCCACTACAGCATGGTGTTTTATTTTGTTACGAAGGAATTAGTACCAGGATCTCTCTTGCAGAGGTTTGTAGATGGGGATGACGAATTTCGCAACAGTAGACTGAAGCTTATTCCATCAGTTCCTAAGGTATCTACTTCTTGTTTTTCCCTTTGTAATAGAGCTGTAGTGAACTTTTATGTGGAGCTACTGCTTCAGTTAATGAACATACTTGTAAGAATTAATTCCATTCCGTGTGGATTTTCTTGTTGCTAGTGACCGATTTTGCCCAACAATTACCTGAAGTAGAATATTTGGACAAGGGGATGTTTAATTGAATCTCAATGTATTTTTATATGCACAGATATTTTTTATGCACAAATATAAAATGAGGTATGTTATATGTTTTGTGTTCCTTTTTAATTATGAATTGCATTATATTATCTTTTGAAACTAAAGAACAGTTGTGTCAGTTTCCTGATTAAAACGGAATCACTGAAAACGGGCTTATATATATTGAGGACAATACAGGTGGCTCTAGATTCCTTGCAAATGATGCTTTGAGGGAATGATTTTGTTGCATCTCAAATCAATAACGGAACATGCATTGACCTTGTATTTTGATTTTAGAGTAGGTGGAGCAGTTTGTACCGATTGCTATTCTGTTCTCTTGATATAAATTCCCAATTCTAACTGTTAATAATACCCTAATATTCAATTTTTTTGTAGAGATTTAAAACACTCGTAACTGTTCCGTTATTAAGTATCCGATTTGATTTTTCATTCATCATGTAGGGTTCTTGGATTGTACGTCAGAGTGTTGGCAGCACCCCTTGTTTGCTGGGAAAGGCAGTCGATTGCAATTATATCCGTGGCCCCAAGTACATGGAAGTAGGGTTTCTCTCTGTAGGTCTAATTATTTTGACCGAGATCATATCCTCATTGGTGTCTTGTTTTTTGTGTAGGTTGATGTTGATATTGGTTCTTCCACTGTGGCAAATGGAGTCCTGGGCCTTGTAATTGGCGTTATCACTACACTTGTGGTTGACATGGCTTTTCTTGTTCAGGTATTTATATGTCAACTAGTGATTTACTCGGCTCTCGGCTTAATCACATCACACGTTAAATAAATGTCTGACAAATCTGTTTTTTCTTTCCTGTCTAAACTATCCATGGGACATCTATGTAAAGATGGAAATAAAACTGTAGAGCAGCAAAAGTGTGGTTGCTTTTGCAATTCAAGGAGATCATCAGTTTGTCTCGGGCATCTTAAGATAATAGAAACTATTGAATATGAACTTGTGTAATTTCAAACGGTAGCCAACAAAAGATTCCATACAAGAGTCCTCTTGAGAAAGTTCTTCATTTTTTTTATCTATCATTATAGACAATCCCATCTATATTCGATAAAATATTCTATGGAATTAGAACCCGAATCATTTACATTACGATTCATTATTTCTATCTTAATTTCCAAAGCTTCCATAAAAGAGTCCTCACGTTTCATTGATAATTGAGAAATTTGCATCAAATCAGATATTTATTTCCTAATATTTTTTTGATAAATCACAACAATCAGTTTTCTATGTAAAAACGGTAAAAAAAAAAAAAAAAATTAAAAAAAAAAAAATTCTGAACTAGTACGTTTAGCCATACGTGGTGCACTTGCATATGCATGGGTCGAAGTTAGATTTTCGATTTGGCCTATCTTGTTCCTACCACTGAAATGGTTGTGAAATTTGATGCAATGTTAAGGCGAATACAACTGACGAGCTGCCCGAGCGGCTAATTGGTGCGGTCAGAGTTTCTCATATAGAGTTATCATCTGCAATCGTGCCAAGGCTGGAGTCGGACTCCTGAGGTGCAAGCTCAGAATGAAGGAGTGTCAGTTATACAAAGCAATATCACCAAAAATAGAATATATGTGCTGCCATATTCATCAGTATATCTTCATCTATCCTAACGCTTATGCAGTGCAAATTGCAAAATGGATCCTGTTTATACTTTAAAGATGGGAATTATCTGCGTTTATTGTGAGTCTACTGTAATTTTCACAGAATGTCTGAAATGATGCATATAATGTAAATTGATACCTCTTTTGGTTTTTTCTTTCAGTCATTTGATTCGAGTAAATTTTGAACTTGTCATTTAGTCCAAACGTACTAGTGAACGTTTTTTTTTTTTTTTTGGGGAACTAGTCGTTAGATTTAAGAACTAAAATTGAAAGGGAAGGGGTAGACCTAAGAAAACTTAGAAGAAGATAATAAAAAAAGATTTAAAACATTTAAATTTGAATAAAGATATGTGTTCTGATTAAGCACAATGGTGACATGTGATTCATATAGAGTAGGATTTCAAACAAGAGTCCCTATTTTAACAATATACTTTCTACTAGTCATACTTTTGGAGAAATCATCTTGCTCTCCGATCTTTTTAACAGATCGATGAAATCGTGTGTATTTATTTTTCTCATTCTGTCATCATAAAATAGTACAAGTCATGCCGGTCCTTCATAATATCAAATTTTTACCCCGCTTCATCGGTTGGAGAATCCTCCGTCGGGGGCGAGCTTATGGTTGCTGCATGATCGGCTGGGGGTGTCTCATCCTCGGTCGGTCCTAGTTTAGGCTTGGTAGCCACCTTTATGTACCAAAAAAAAAAAGGGGGAATTAACGTAATTTTTATAACGTAATTTTTACACCAGAATTCGGGTCATAGTCCAGATTATTCGAAAGTTAAAATCTTCTCTAGAACTAAAGTCTAAAACTATAAAACGCACATATATTTCCTCCTTTTCTATTTTTTAAACCTTTTTTTTTTTAATTTCAACATTATCATACTTTTCTTTATGCAAGAGAAATCTCTATGGCTACTTCTCCCTCAAACTTTGCTTTAGTTTCTTTCACTTTTCCCAATTACTAATTTAGAGCAATTTACCAATTTATTAACATATAAAAAATAAGTGGACAAAAAACAAGAAAAAAAGGGGGAGTGGACCAAAATAAAAAGCACGTATTCACTGAATACGTTTTCTGTATAAATTAATTGAAAAACGTATTCACTGAATACGTTTTTGGTATAATTTAATTGAAAAACGTATTCACTGAATACGTATTCACTGAATACGTTTTTTACATTTTTTTAACAAAGAAAACGTATTCATGGAATACGTTTTACAATTAAAATGTGTAAAAACGTATTCACGGAATACGGCCTTTTTATTCATGTCCACTTACTTTTTTCCTTTTTTTTTTTTG
>CACSLK010009714.1:8566494-8578956 GCA_902706635.1 Striga hermonthica
TTTTTTGGTTTGGCGTTGATATTTCTGTGATATGATTTTTTTGTGGTGAAATTTGGGAAGACGTTTCCGACCTGAAAATCTCTAGTTTCCTTCGACATTGTTTTTGTTATAAAATTAAATGTTGGTTGGTAGTTGTAACTAATGCACCGAACAATGTTCACCTACTCTTAATATTTTATTTATGTGAATGACTATTTTGTCCTTGGTATAATTGTATTATGACGATTGTGTCATCAGAAGTTTTCCTATAAATAGAAACTTCAGTTATAATGAAAAGACAACCAAAAGTTTGGACAGAAAAAAAGAAAAATGAAGCTTCCTCGAAGTCTTCGAGTTTCCGCCTAATTAGCCGTGATCTCCGGCGAGGCGAATCTCTTTTCTAGTCTGATGTCTCCAAATAGATTCTAAATTAACCAAGCAACTATAGGACAGCTAACGGCTTTCGCGCGTCTTGCTCAATCCCTTGCTTGTTGCATTCTCTCTATTATCTCTATTTCTCTCTAGTTTTATAACACGTTATCAGCACGAGTCTCTTCCCTCTAGAGCTCGATTTGTAATATAACGAGAGTATGCTCTACAGTTGCGTCTTATAGACGATCATCTGTATCAGAAGTCAGATTATCAATTTCGTTCTTTACTCGAATCAGATTATCGAACTGCCGCTTTATAGCTGCACCAAATCGGACCTCCGCCTATCCGAAATTAAAAGCAAGAAAAACGAAGAAATTCATTAGTTCTTTTGAACTCTAGAAAGTACATGGCTTTGACTTTGTACAAATTTCAACGTACTCGCGTTCCTGAAGAAGGTACATTTCTTTTCTGAATTTGGTTTGTGTTTTTGTCCGTATTTTGCATGATGTGAACTTGTGTTCCTGTTCTATGTGCTCTAGGTGTTTGACAAATTGCTTGTTTGAGTGAATCTCCATTACGCGATCGGTTTTCATTTATAGCTCTGCTTTATGTGATTTTGGACACCAAATTGGCCATGTTTGGCTTCATCAAAGCAAATCTGATACTTGGAGAAAGTTTTTTTTTTTTTTTTATGTTCTTACACAGAAATTTAATTCTGAAGATATAAAAGAGTAGGGATTTTATTGGGTATGAAGAGATTGAAATCATGAATCGCCCGACGGCTTGTTTATAGTTTGGAAAATTTGGTTGCTCTTAAATATGAGATTGATTGAATTGATAATGTTGCTTTTTCTATGCCATTTTCTTCACTAAAATTGGGCCCAATTTTCAAGAAAGGAAAAGGATAATATGTATATACAAACCATTCAACTACTATAAATAGCCTATATATATATTAAAAGTCAACTTATTTACCAAAAATAGTAACAAAAAAAGTCAACACACATTTAATGCATACCTTATTTGGAAATTTTTATTATATGCATTAAATGCTTGCATATTTACATTTATTATCCAGATATGATCTTAAAGATTTTTTCCTTAAATAATGTATGCAATGATTTTACTGATATCCATTATAATTAATATTTGTCGAGTAATTTTTTTTACCTTTATTTAATTATATAAAACTAATATTTTTAAAAAAAATAACATTATTTATCATTTAAAAGATAATGATCACATCATTAAATGATTTTAGTGGTGGTTAGATAATAAAATTATATTAGTTATTCTTTAAAAATTTTACTAAAATAAAAACCGGCTTAAGAAAAAAAATCTCATAACATCCGAGAAGTCAAAAAAAAGTACGTAAAATTTTTACTAAAATAAAAAAGACTTTATTTATTTGTCTTATTCCATAATACCATCGATTTAGTTAAAACAAATCTCATAATCGGTGAAGTCAAAAAATGTACGTAAAACCTATTTATACTAAAAAAATACAGATTCAAAATTCCTTATCTTATTTCTGTTTAAAGCATTTTATTTAATATTTATTTATATGAAATATTGGATAGGATTGTTGGATCTGAGTCAATTTTGAAATCGCGTTGTTTGGTATGAGAGGATTATCCGCATCCTATATCTGTCTAAAGCATATTATTTTATATTATTTAATTAATTTATTTAATATTAAATTTTTTATCCATGATATCAGTTTTGTCAAAAAAAATTGAACAAACAAACAAATAAAAAAGAAACGGGATTAATTACCTTCGACGTGTAAAAAAATTATGGGTGGACGTAAATATTTAACAATGTTATTTCAAGTTTCTTGAATAATACTATAACTATGATGTTGAAATATAATTTGTTTTATGAGTAACGTAAATATGTTGTTTAAAGTTCCCTAAAACAATTTTTTTTCAAATTATGTTGTTTAAAGTTCCTTACATATTAATATATTTAAAGTATACACATGTTGTAATATATTAAAGTCAAAAAATGTTGGAAGGCTTTTGAATGATCTAAGTTAATTAATTTAAATGTTTGATCCCATTAAATCTTCAATCCATGGAATATTTTTACTAATCCCGTGAGAATGTTGTTTTGTTATTGTAATCAACTTATACACTATTTTACTAATAAATTATTTAATATCTATATACAATGAGGTCTTTAATAATATATGATTTTTTTTTGTCAGATACTATTTTATTGTATAATTTTCATGCGTAGTAGAAAACTTTTATTGAATATTGCATCTTATAATATAATATTCCCTGAATAAATATATACCGTGTCTCGCACCGGTCCTGTACTATATATATGCCGTATATTTTTTTATTCATTTATATAATTATAAAGCTGGATAAATAGCCTTAAAATTGTGCACCCCGTGCATCGCACGGGCTCTGTACTAGTTATATTGAATCATCAATCAACTGAGCTAGGCCAACATGTCTCATTAATTATCTCAATATTTAATCCAATAATGGACATATTTTAGTTGTAACGTTACATCACTAAAATAGCAAAACCAAATGTACAATTAAATTATTTGCAATGGCAAGCTCTGTACTAGTTGTAACGTTACATCACTTAAATTATAATCTCCATTTAATTATTTGCAATGGCAAGCACTGTGGTTACCCTTGCGGCCAAGGCACCAATTACATGTGCAACTGATAAATTATTTATTAAACGCATAATACTCTATTTAAGAGATCTTTATTTTAATACCAATATTGATATGGTTTATTATCATAAATCAAATATATTATGGTTATGAAATACTTGAATTTTGTTACTATGAAAATTATTTAGTACATGGACATGTGAATATTTATGGATTGAACCATGTGAATATATTGTTTGATATGATTTCTATTAATCTTCACATTAATTGTTAAGATTTGAAAGTGGTAACATGTATAATATGTCCCGTAGACATTATCCTCTAAATGAGGATTATTTTCAATGTTAGAGGAAAAATATTATACAACTTATGACATCTCTCGTAAATCAATTGTTATACTCCTGAAGAGTTAATAACATATGTAATGCTTGAAGCATATAATGTTCACTTAGAATTGAATTATTATAAGTTGATGCCCAAATTATATATTTGATAATTAACATGAGCGGTTAAATCATATTGGGTAATTATTTATCATAATTTTCCCTCAAATGGTGCGTGGAAAATAGATCATTTCCCATCTACGATTTATTAGTATTTTATGCACAGTTTTGTATCACTACCAATTCGTACCTTTATGGGCCTATATTACAAACTAGGTATGCTATGATTTTTATACTCCGTCGGATTTTTAATACCTAGAGGCCATTATAGGAGGACAATTTATTATTTGGTACGTGTTTTGCATAATATATAAAGATGATTTCACGGCATTGGGGGGAGATATGAGCATAAGTTTATTAATGCCATGAAATATGTGAAATACTAATGTTTCCATTATTTGAAACCACACAATAGAAATTGAACTTGAAGTTCATATTATATTTCTGCCAAATGAAATTTATAGTTATAATGGAGTGAACAATTTGTATATATAGATGTACCACAAAGTAAGCAAAATCCCTAGGGAATGATTGACTCCTTAATGCTAGAAGCATAAGGTGATATATTAATATATGATGTATAATCCACTGAAAATGTATATTCAAGAATTAACACTCCTTTATAAGAAACTCATGAAGAGTTGATCCAGTACATATTGCATGTGCATCAAACCATTATAGTACTGGAAATGCGGAACAACCAAAATTAAATATTACGCGAAATGATTATCAATATGGCTAGTAAATATGAAGTTGCACATATTGTTGAAAGAATATAAATTGAATATCATAGTTGTCGACAACATAATTGCCTATGTGATATCTATACTATCTCAAATAATGATCCGGATCAAAATAATGAAGGTGCTAGAAGCGCTTAGGTTGATTGAGATAGAAAGAAAAAAGGCAGAACTTCCACTCGCTACACGATATATCCCAGAAGGATAATGAATATTTATATGAAATATGTGATATGATGGTGTAATGTATACATAGCGAGATTATGATTATGGGTTTACGCAGACCCAATATGTTATAAAATTTCTTTCACTATCTATTATTCCGCAAGTTAATATTTACGGCAACAACATTACTATGACTATTGAGTCATATGTGAAAGTCCTAAATGGACTCGAATTCCTGAGATGAAAGATAATTAAATTATTTAATAAAGTTGTTGGTAAGATGTGGTATAACCAACAAAATTATTCCTGAAGAATTAATGTAAGAAGTCAAGGTAGAACCTTGTGTATAATGATAAAATATACAAAATGATCATCTCGGTCAAATAAATTATTTCGTGAACACTATGTAAAAGGTTAAATAAGTTAACTCATGCTTATAGACGGAGTTATAATGGAACTCTTGGTTAAATAACAAAGTGTATTATCTCGACTTGTTGATAGAGCATTTCCTAGAAGGAGTATTTGTAAAGATACAAGAAACTAATGAAAATACTATTATTGAAGAACAAGTACAAAAGGATAAGATTATGGAAATACATATAAGAGGTAGTGAATCCTCAATAAATATGTAAAAATATTACATAATAGAACCATAAAAGAATGGTGCGTCTCGAGAGTATAAAACTCCGTAACTCTGCCACCCATGATTATTATTTGGGTTCATAATGAGAGATCTAAATGATCAAAAGCTCTTTTTCGCTTGAGCCTTGTACTTCCATAGAATCTTGAAATGTGATGCATTCTTGAAGTTTTTTGATAAGCTCAGCAGACGTGTCTGCAAATTTGAATACTTCTCTCGTTGAAGGAGTTATAAAGATTTGATATACACTTTCGTCTAAAAATTCAAGCAAACCATGAAAGAAATTATTAAAATTCAATAAACTTATGAGCTTGTTATGAAGTTTCACAAGACCGACAAATAAGGCGTTGGGTTTTAAATGAATCTTTTATGTCGGCAGCTATAAGATTTTCTGAAAAATTACCAGTGCAACATACTAAACTGTATTAATATGATTTTTCGCACTAATGAAAAAAAATTTTACAAACTTGATCTTTTGAAACAATATTCTCGAGACTATAACTTCCTTCTTCATTTTTGAAACGAATCCATAGAGACATAAGCTTACGATACACATAACCACTAAGATGTGTCTCAAGAATTTGTTGAATCGTTTGATCCATAGATTCTTTACTCAAACCATCCTTTATAAATGCTATTTTATCTTCTCGATTTTTAGACACGAACCCCACAGATTTACATCGTGTGTCACAAGTCCATCGAGCGCATTTGAAGCATCCACCTAATCTTTTTGCTCTTCTTTTCTTTGCAAAAGTACTTTTACCCATACCTAACATATATTTGTATAAATTTGGAAACTCTCTATACAATTGAACTTTTGCTTCAATCAACCATCGAATATCACTTGGAATATCATTAATCATTAGCACTCTCAATTTTTCTAATCGAGATCGATAAATCATTTTTATGATATTTAATGGAAGAATAGAATAATATTTACGGATATTTGAGAGTGCTAAATCCATTTGTAAAATTCAGACTTTTGTTATGAATGATTGAATAAATTTCCTGATAATTTATAGAAATGATGCTTATGCGATACGACTCTAAATACAAGATTTAAAATATTGTATGTCAGAATATGCACTGGAAGTGCACTTATTGCCGCCAAAAGATGATGTGTTATGTTTGTGATAAATATGAATTATTGTGATGTTTGTCGATATTAATGATGATGGTTTGCATGATTTGTAATATGAGATGCTTTGTTCTCGATTGGTGAAAATCATTACTAGCTAAATATTTGTGAGTCGATATTTGATCAATTTGAGTATGAAAAGGGTACGATATATATGGGCTCACTACCTCTCCATGTGTGCTACTAGATATTATTGATCCACTAGATAGCCACATGTGTATGTGATTCATAACCTGAATTTACGAGATGATTTGATCAAAGAATGAATATATGACACATAAACCTGAAGTTACGAGATGGTTATGTAATAATAAAAGTGTCATATGAAAGTGATAAAGCTAGTAATATACCCAACTGATATGATGAATTCTTGAAAGAAAATTGTGCACATTACAAGTGATATGAGTTCAAAGTTATCCTATTATATATATTGAAATCGAGAATGAGACGGAGAATATATGAACTCCCCTCAAGAAATTTAATACTAAAAATACAGATCAGTGATATGTTAAGATGAGGGGGAGAATCAATGATTGATATTTATAACTGATATATGCATCACACTGAAAGTGTATAAATTATAAATGATAGTGATGGGGATGAAATAGATGAAATCATATGATGATGGAATAATCCGCTGGAAGCGTTTGTATTGTACAAATTGAAATTCTTCAAATAAGTGATGAAAGCAGGGATAAATAAATCCCAAAATTTGAGCCCGAAAGGCTAATTGTAATCCTGAATAATTAGGCCATGTTGGCAAGTGTTGTACTCTTTTTTCATTGGAGGAAATTTTGTCCCATTGGGTTTTCCCATCAAGGTTTTTAATTAAGCAACATGGATGGTGTATTCACATGAATAGTGCACAATTTTTTCTTTCATTATGATTTTGTCCCACTGGGTTTTTTCTAATAAGGTTTTAACGATGCAGCACATGGATACTCCACTAAAGATGATCTATTTGAGTGGGAGCAAAATTGTGCTTCCACAATAATCAGGTTTTGTCCCATCAGATTTTCCTGAAGTAATGTTATGATTCCATAATGATTAAGTTTTGTCCCACCGGGTTTTCCTGACATACTGAAGCACCTGTACCTGATGACCACAAGATACAATTCAAGATGTTCAGATTGGGCTTTGTTCAAATCAGTTAAAATATGTTTAGAAAATAGTCATTCAAAGGGGAGTGTTATAAAATTAAATGTTAGTTGGTAGTTGTAACTAATACACCTACTCTTAATATTTTGTTTATGTGAATGACTATTTTGACTTGATGTAATTGCATTATTACGATTGTGTCATCAGAAGTTTTCCTATAAATAGGAACTTCAGTTATAATGAAAAGACAACCAAGAGAATACATTCTCTCTATTATCTCTATTTCTCTCTAGTTTTATAAAAGTTTTTAGTTTTACTAAACACTGTGATTCTAAATAGCAGTTTTACGAGTGAATTCGTTGGAGGTTTTCTTCTTTTTTCTTTTCTAAACAAACTCTTTTTATTAATTCGATCCATAGTTTTTTTTATTCCGATCGGCCCGACGGGTCGACCTGGATCCAAATTGGTTCGGGTGGGTTATTTGGACCGGGCAATAGAGGACTCGATCACAACCCAGCCTTAACCCGACTGGCTCATTGCATTGACCTGACCAGCTGATCGGGCATATATATATTTTTTTAATTTTTTTTTGTTTTTTACAAAATAAAACTATGTATATATGTTTATACAAAAAAAATTATCATGAGATTCATATAGTTAACACTTTAATGTACAATTTTTATACACAAAACATTTAATTTTGTTACTCTTATGTATATTTATCTGACAAAAATACTCTCTATATATAATTTTAAAATTTTAAAATGAATTATTCGGTTAGCAATTGACCCGACGGTTGAATCGGTGACTCGATGATTCGGAGACCTGCACGGCTCGATTACTAGGCCGAGCTTAAAAACTATGATTCGATCTGTATATTTATAAATTATAACATTAAGAAGCATGTTTCTTTAAAATTAATATTACTAAAAATATAATTAGTTATCATATTTATTTGTCCAGGTCAGGAAACATCCGTGTTAAATTAGGACACTCGGAATACGTGTAACTGTAGGGCTGAGCATGAGATTCGGAGAATTTCGAACCATTCCGAAAAGCGAACTGAAATCACTCCGAACTGAAAAATAACCATTGACTGTTTGACTTTCTCCAAACCGAACCGAACCAAAAAAATAATTGGTACGGTTCTGGAGATTTCACAAATATTCGTACTGAGAACCGAACTGAACCGTCTCGTACTGTATCGAACTGAAGAACCGAATTATAATATTAGATGTGTTATTAATATATTTTATGTCAACTTTGATTCTATATAATATAGTACTGTAATAAATATTAACCTTCACTTAAATTTCATGCTTAGTAATATTTGATCTACAATTGAACTTTTTCTATTATAAAATAATTATTTAAAATAATATGAAAGTAAAGATTATTTTTTTAGGAAAAAAAAATATAATATTTTATTTAAATTTTAAATTTTCAATATTAATTGTACAAATTTAGTAAGAACTAAAATTTAGAGTTGCTTATAAAGTTGATTTCAAAATAAAATCTTTAATGTGAGGAAGTACTGATGAATGTTGATTTTAATAAAGCATATAAAAATTAAATAATTAAAATTTAGAGTTACTTATAGAATTGATTTCAAAATAAAATCTTCAATTTTATGAATTATTGATGAATGTTGTTTTTTTAAAGCATATAAAAATTAAAATATAACTAGGTAGTCATTCAAAAAAAATAAAAAAAATAAAAATCTCCAAAGATCCAAACCAAACCATATCGAACCGTCCCAATAGTCCCGAATATCGAACCGAACCGAACCGAGTTTTTGGTGCGGTTCTGGAGATCGAATTTTGGGACATCCAAAATTTGGTACGGTTCTGGGATTTATCAATATTCGAACCGTACCGACCCACGCTCACCCCTACGTGTAAGATCATCAAATTTGCAAATTCCAAGGTTAATACCATCTACAAGTGTATTTGTCAATCGCATCCCCGTATAGACATGGCCACGGATCGACCGGCTTGTGGACCGACCCGCAAACCGGCGTCGGCCCGGAACGAAATCGCGCGGGCCTATGAACCGGGATTGTGCCCACGCGGTTCAGTCTCGGTTCCCTTTTTTTTTTTTGCACCGGCAGACCGGGTCTGGCCGAGATTGGTCCATGGGCCCGCTGTCGGTCTCGGACCCGCTGGGTTTTGTGATTTTTTTATTAGGCGAGTCGGCGGGCCGAGTAGACCCGGACCGACCCGACCCATCTGACAAAAAGCAGGTGGACTGGCAGAAAAGAGTTGTTGGGTCGCCGGGTCGGGTCGGTCCAGGTCGGGCCCAACAGTCGGGTTTTTTAAAAAATAAAAAGTAAAAAAAAAAATTATCTTGGCCGTTGAGATCCAACGGCCCATATATGCCCAGCCCGCCCGACCCGGCGGGTCACGAAATAAAAAAAAAAAAAACAAAAAAATTGGTAAAACAAAAATTAAAAAAAAAAAAAAAAAAACCAAAAATCCACCTTTAAATATCCCCTCCCCCCTCATTTTCCACACCAATCTTCTTTTCTTCTTCTACTACTCTCTAATCTCTCTACTCTCTACTACTCTCTCTAATCTCTCTTCTCTCTTTCCCTCATTATCTCCTCGGTTACAAGAAAAAAAAATATATATACATATAAAAAAAACTTTTATTTTATATTTTATATTGTGCATTATTTGCTTGGTTTATATTTATTTTATTATTCTACATTATTATTTTATTCTACATATCCTTTCACTATATTCTACATTTTACTTTTTGATATTTTATTTTTTTATTAAAAATGTCAACTTCTCGTGGTGGTTCTCGTAGTTCGACCTCCGGAAATAAACGGAGAAATGTCAGCACGTCTTCTTCGAGACTCCACTTTCGGGTTTTGTGACTCCATCGATAAATAGTCGATATTCCTGTTGTCCCCAATGATATTGATGATGCAACGATAGAAGCCCTGTTTGTCTCAATTCAGCCTAAGCAGCAAGAGCCCCAGCAGCCGTCGTATCACGACCATTTGGAACGAGCCCCTCGGAGGCCGAGCATGAGACGCAGCCAGACAAGCACGAGCCATCCTCTGTCTTCGGTCGTGGTCCGGGTGGGGGTGGTAAAGCAGGGTCCGCCATCTTTCAACGACATTTCACGAAGATTCCAAATACGGAAAGAGGTCAGGGTCACTTTTTTGCAGTTTCAACCATTGTCCGTCCAATTCCAAGAAGCAGTGTCATTTCAAAAAGGCGATGAGTACGGATCCTTGAACTGACACTTAAAGAGTTGTCATTCGGCAACGTTGGGAATCGACGCGGCACAGACACAATTCCCTAGTAGCAGCTCTGCATTCGCCACGACTGGTACAAGTACGCCACCTTTTTTTCATTACTCGCATGAAAATCATAGAAATCATTTAGCTGAATTTGTTTCTGCTTCATCTCTTCCATTTAGTTTAAATGATAGTGATTTATATGACATTTTGCTCAAATGGCTTTGAATCCGGCTGCCACCCGAGTTCCACGTACTACTCTGAAGTGAATAAATTTCACCCAGCTCCTTCAACTCGAACGGCCTCCGTACCTGCAAACCCAACACCGGGGGTGGCCCCGGCGTCGGGCCTCCGATGCCTAAGTCAGTCCTCATATCAAGAGAGAGAAAGTGTAGTCATCAAATGAGTAGAGAATGAGAGAATGGGGTACCTTGGCCCCCTTTTATAGGGGGAGTGTATCTTTTGGGCCCAAGTTGGGCTTGACCCCTATCGTTGGGCTTAGATGTCTTAGTGGGCTTATCCTTCAATATATATCCGTTTTATCCATTAAACCGGGTCCAGTATAATATCCTATATCATCTAGTCCCCCCCACTCTGGTCGAGTAAGCATGACTCGATCCAAGAGTGTAAATTCCTCTTCGGATTGTTTCCGTCGACCTGCCACTGAGGTCACCATTTGAATAAATCCTCGGCCACCAAATAGTTATCAATTCTCCAAGTGAGCATCGAGACCCCAAATGAATACCGAATGACCACCAATATCAAGAATCGAGTGATCCACCACTGGGGTCGAACGCCGAGAATCGAGAGTCGAGAGACCTGCCTCTGAGGTCGAACGCCGAGAATCGAGAATCGAGAGACCTGCCTTTGAGGTCGAACGCCGAGAATCGAGAATCGAGAGACCTGCCTCTGAGGTTGAATGCCGAGAATCGAGAATCGAGAGACCTGCCTATGAGGTCGAACGTCGAGAATTGAAAATCGAGAGACCTGCCTCTGAGGTCGAACGTCGAGAATCGAGAATCGAGAGACCAGCCTCTGAGGTCGAACGCCGAGAATCGAGAATCGATAGACCTGCCTCTGAGGTCGAACGCCGAGAATCAAGAATCGAGTGACCTGTCTCTGAGGTCGAACGCCGAAAATCGAGCATCGAGAGACCTGCCTCTGAGGTCGAAAAACAAGAACTGAATGACCACTCCCTGAAGTCTTGAATTTGAAAATTTGAATTTACGTCTGTTGTGTTTCGATCACCATGTTCGAGCTCTCTTATACCACCTCCTCCTATCGCCCCTCAGTTCAAAAGTTAAAATTCAAGCGTATTGTATACTCCTGCTCGTGACGGAATGAACCCCATCTCCCTTCCTTTAAAGTCGAAAAATAAATTCGACAAAACCATGATAAAATGCAATCAACCTGCTAGTGACGGAATGAATCCCATCTCCCTTCCTTTAAAGTCGAAAAATCAATTCGACAAAACTAAGATAAAACGCAATCAACCTGCTAGCTACGGAATGAATACCATCGACCTACTACCGAGGTCTGCTCGATCTATCTGCCACACTGCTCGAACTATCCATAACGAGTTTGATTGACCTTCCACTGCTCATCATATCCGGTAACGCATTTGATCGTCCTGCCACTGAGATCAAAATCCCAAATATAGCATAACCACACCACATAAAATCCTCCATCTGCTCAAACTATCCACAATAAGCTCCCGCCACTGCTCGAGCCATCATGAATACTATCGACCTGTCACTGAGGTCAGAGAAACCAAATCCAACAAAACTTGAATCAAATAAAGATCGTCGACCTGCCACCGAGTTCTGCTCGAGCTATATCCGTAATGCATCCAATTTACCTTCCCTTGAAGTCGACAAATGAATTTGATAAAATCAAAACCATGTAAAGATCCTCGACCTGCTTCTGAGGTCTCCAATAAACTCCCTATCTTCAACGAACCAACATTAGAATCGACCACCCAGCCCGGAGGCCTTGG
>CACSLK010009714.1:8700779-8713189 GCA_902706635.1 Striga hermonthica
CACACACACACACACACACACATATATATATATATATATAGCTTATGTGACATTAATTCTTTAGTCTACTAACAACTAAATACTATCTAACAACTAATATCTAATTTTAATTAATGAGTATATTAATATTAGTTTCTAGAAAATGAGCATTAATTTTTTAACAAATTTCACCTATATATATATACCTTAGCATAAGTTTGGAGGTGAATTTTTACTTCATCTTAATCCATATATTTCATAAATATTCTCTACACTTAGCCTAGAAACCGAGAAGAAGAAAAATTTTGTGTCTTTCATTTTCTTTTGATCACCTTATTTTTAAACAGCTTAGCCTTATTATGGAGAGGATTTTACTTCATATTTCACTTCATAAACATCACAATATCCAATCCTTTACTTAGCTAAAATCCGAGCAAACCGAGAGGAAGGAACCGCACCCGAGCTACGCACGCTGTCGCTGGATAAGGAAGCCACACCGAATGGCCGAGTGTTCTAGCCGAGTTCAACCACACCAATTCGAAGTCAAGGAAGCTTAGACGAGTGCTAAGAGTTTAGAGAATCTGTTAGTTATAGCCGAAAGCAACCGAAGCTCGGAGATTGCCGAGAGAGGGCCTTAGGTACTATTTTCCGAGCTTGGTGAAAGTAGACGAGTCTAACTTATTTTTTAGTCATCATATGGTATTTTATGAATTATGATGATAAGAAATCCGGCCATGCATGCGTTTAAAGGAATATTTTCGTATTTGGAATATTTAGAGCTAAAAATCGGATGTCGAGATACAAATGTTTAAGTCGAGTTTAAAATGTTATAAATCCTTATGCATCATGAGTAGGATGTTTATTGAGATTTGGCATGCTTTGAGTTCAAGTACTCGATCAACTAGAAGTTGATTTATAGTGTATTCTTCATTTTCGAGCCATTTTATGTTGCATGCGAGCCATATAGGTCAATCGAGCTTTCTTGGCATTTTTAAGCTCATTGAGCCATGTTTGAGAGATGTTCATCGAAATTAGTTGTCGAACGGTCGGTAAGGCACCGGTCGTAGACGCTGGCCGCACATAGCGTGCACAATGCGTCCGGCCGCGAGTATTCAGAGGTTAACTTGGCCTAAGTGTCTCGTTGCAGTGTTTTAGTAGCCAAAGTGTATGTGCGGCCAGTAAGCGCGACGCATTCGGTCCTAGCGCACGCCGACAGCGTTGGCAATGTGTAGTCAGATAGCGAACCGGAGGTTCGAGTATTTTCTTAGTTTGTATGTTTCGGTCCAAGTTTATTCTGAAGCTTTAATATTTTTCGAGTCGAATCAGTCCAGTTTGGTTATATCAGTTATTTCCGGACAATATAATTTTATCGAACATTTAGAATGTTCCATTTAGTGCGGATAAGTAGCAGTTAGAACCAAGCATTATAACATTTATTTGAGTATTTCTCAGCATAACACTTAGTTCATATTTGTTTATATTTTTCCAGTTTGAGCAGTCAGCCGTTCCAGTCCAGCACTTACATTTCAGTATGAGCAGTACATGTGGGGACCCAGCCTGGATATTACATTAAGTATAATTACATATACAATGTCTAAAGTATGTATATATAATATCCGTTTAGGGTGGAGGCAAGTTGGCTAAATATGCCATCCTAGGTTCTGGTGGAGGCCAGTTGCCTTAATATACCTCAGAGTGTGCACATTGTTACCAGCCACAGTGTCCGGGAGACAGTATGATTTCAGTTTCAGTTTTAGTTCAGTTTTATATAAATACCGACGATCATGATATGATTATTATTATCATTGTTTACTTTAGTTTGTGTTTCTGTGGAGCACCGTTGACCTTTGTGCTTATGCCCCACTGCTTTATTTTTTTCAGATGACAGGGTTAGCCCAGAGGCATGAGTTCAGCTGTGGTGGTTGTGGTCGTGGACTCGGCCCAGTTTTTCGTTTTGTGAGATTTTATATATACATCAGTCTGTATTATTATGCCACAAGTTATTTTCGTTGCCTGTTTAGTTTACATTTTAAAACTTGCATGCCACTATGTGTAAATTATCAGATTTTACCCGGTCCTTCTGATGTGACTGGGGTTCGTATTATATGCTTGTTTGATCAGTATAAACGAGTTTTATGGTACCATCCCGAGTTAAGTATAAAAAAATTATAAGCGTTTTTGAAATAGAATTTTTCGTTGCCTGTTTAGTTTATGTTTTCAAACTTGCATGCAAGTATGTTTAAATTATCAGAGTTTACCGGGTCCTTCTAATGTGACTGGGTTCGTATCATATGCTTGTTTGATCAGTATAAGCGAGGTTTATAGTAGCATCCCGAGTTAAGTTAAATGATTTCGATAAATTATAAGTGTTTCCAAAATAAAATTTTGCGAAAAATTAACTCCGATACTAGTAAGAAAGTTGGGTGTTACAATTGGTATCAGAGCACAATTTGTGTATCTGAATACTACAATGAGTCAGGAAGTTGCAGAAAAGTCTGACCACACTGTTTGTCCCATTTTCGTTGTATTTTTCTTTGCTATTTTATCATTCTTTTTCCCCTAATTTGAGTCATTTAGTTGGTTTTTAGGTTGTTTTGTCGTTTATTGCGTGTTTTGCGTTATTTTGAGTGTCCTGGTGTGTTTCGTTTGTTTTTCGGTGGTTTTTGGTTTTGTTTTTATTTTCGGTTTGCAGGTAGGAAGCTCCGAGAGGACAGGGTTTCAAGAAAATATTTGATGAATTTACATAGTTAGATAGAGGGGTTCGTTAGCGACGCGTAGAAAAAAAACGGAACTCAATTCCGAGTTAAAACGCACTCGAACGAGCAAAAACCGTAAAGTCGTGCAGTGCAGATTTCATCGCCGCGGCCGCGACCCTTTCTTCACCGCGGGCCGCGGCGAACAAAAAGCTGTCAGTCCCAACTTCAGCAAGAAAAAGTTGCGGCCGCGGAGCTCGCGTTTTCAGCAATTATAATAGCAGATTTTAGATTTGTTGGGGAGCATTCTCCCCCTCATAGGGACGAACCTAGGGCGAGAAAACACGAACAAAAACTCCCTTCTCCTTCCCCTCTTCTTCATCTCCTTTCTTCCTTCTTCTTTCATCCTTCTCTTCCATTTTTCTTCTTTTTTTTCTTGGAATTCAAGGATTAAGCTTTGTAATTTTGGATTCAACACTCGTATTGCGATTTTGTTGTAAGTTCTTCTCTTTATTTTTAATTCATGGAAAATGATTGAATTGAGAGAGATGATTGATTGTGTTGAATTGATATTGCGTAGCTAATTCTTATTGCTAGTGATGGGTCTCTTCCCAGATCTGGAGCGAACTGATGAAAATGGGCTCAGATCTAGAACGAACCGATGAGAATGGGCTCAGATCTGACTCGATGGCCTCCAAACCGTTGCTGAACCGCGAGAACACCTGCAAGAAACTCAACGACGCTCAAGTTAGTATGTGAAGGAGATGGAGAGAGCTGCTCTATGAGAGCAGCAACGATAATGGAAGAGAGTATGGAATGAATGGGAGAGTTAGGGTTTAGGGCTACCTCTTCTCCTTTATATAGGAGGGAGAATTTACCTGAGATGCCCAAAATGCCCCAAGTCGGTGATCCTAAAAAGTCCAAATTGCCCCGGTCGATTCATCTCCCCTCCTTGCTGAGTCATCCTCCAGATTCCTTCTTATCCATAGATGGACAAGGGGTTCTAATGAATGCGCCAAGTGTATGGAATCGACTGCATGCTTTATGTGTCGAGGTATGGGGCATCGACCTCGAGTACCCCTTTAACAACTCAAGTTCTTACTGTTCGGGGGTCATGTTCCTGTAGATTCTCGAATATATGTCGACTTCTAAGAAGGTCGACCGACTCAAGTCGACCTTTATGAATCGACCTGTACAGGGTCTACTTTTCTGATACTCTGCTTTACGGCCGGATCGACTTTGAACGAAGTCGACTTAAGCATCTTCTCGTCCCGAGTCGATGCGCGGGAGGAGTTGATAACCTTCAAGTCGAAGAGAGAGAGAGACTTTGGATCGGTATATCTTTATAGGGCTATATCAGCTAGGGATAGGGGATGATTGTTCCTGTTTAATTCGTATCTTTCGGGCTTGAATTGTTTGTTCTTGTGTGGGTTGAATTGATTCAGAATTGTTGAATTCTTGTTCGATAGATTGATATAATCGAAAAGTGACATTTCGATCTTGTTATTGGTGACAATTGGATGTTAATTTGTCGAGTTAGGGTTTGTCGATTCTATGTGATTAGTTGATTAAACTTCTTCTAATTAAATTAGCAATTTTTAGACCCGAAAGGGGAGAAGTCGTAGACCTAGGCTTGCATGAGGTAGACGATGTCGTAACTGATTAGTCTATAAGTTTTGTGTTGAAATACGCGCTTGTCGATGACCCATCCCTTGTTACGAAAAGTTATTGGGATTGGGATAATTGGCATGTGTCGTATGCTCGAGTTTATTCGTCTATGTTCAATCCCTTGTTTCGAAGAGTTATTGGGAGCGAACCGCTAGATGTCTAAGCGAGAGTGTCAATCTCGAACCGAACAATTGATTGCCCGGTTTTGTAGAACTTGAATTAATTATCCCCGACTCCCTAGCTTCTTTTTCATTGTTTCGTTCGTATTTCTTAGGTAGATTATTATTTTTATGTTATTTATTAGTTGGTAATTATTTCTCCCATATTTCATTAGAATGTTTAGGATTTATTTTGCTTTTATGTGCTATCAATATCAAAGCTAAATTCCAAACCGCCTTTCTCGTGAGATCGACCCGGGGAACGAATTTTTCGATTCGGTACTCGGTAAAAATAATAATTTGTGCTACAACACACACCACGCTCACGCCTCGTCGACTACCAGGTAAATGTTGATGAAAATTTATTTTTATAAGAAAATTTCTAAGATGCTCAGTAGGATGTTAGATATTCAACTTTAGAAAACAGTCTAGATGATCAGATCAGTAATACAATTTTCTTTAGGGGCGTCAGATCGATGCTCCAATCAGAAGCACAAATTTTAGTTCGAACTCTAGTTTAATCGAGTTAAATTTTAGCGAAGTGTCAAGAAATTTGTGATTTAGCGCATTTTCAATTGTACTATTTCAACTTCTTTTCTGATCAAGTTGTGCGTTGACTATTCAGCAGCTACCACGTAGAGATCCAGAACATCATGCGATGCACTAGTCGGATGTGGTCGTCTAGTTTCGCGACTATCACCCCGAGAAGTTCAGGACAGGGAGATCCTCGACTGGTGGATGAGTGGATTCAAGGCCTTGAGATGATTTTTGAGGTCATGGATTGTTCTGAACGACACCGCATCCTCTTTGCACAATTTTAGATGACGGGAGATGTCTGTCTATGGTGGAATGCTTACTGGGTATGCACCCTGGAGAGAAGGAGAATCTTGCCTAGGATCAGTTTAAAGAGCTACTGCGAGAGAAGTACTACCCGGCTTACTACCGGGCAGAGGTGAAGCGCCAGTTCTTGGCGTTACAGTAGGGTACCCAGACGGTCGATGAGTACGAGGGCGAGTTCACTTGCCCGGGATTCTTCTTTACCTACATGGGAGATACAGAGGAGAAGAGTTCGAGTCGTTTTCGTGAGGGGCTCCGCGCAGAGATCCGCCACAACCTAGCCGGACGTGTTACCCTATCTTATGCTGACACAGTTGCCCGCGCCCAGGAGATAGATGCCAGGAGGCCGGTCGAGTTCAGAGTTTGCCTATCATTCAGCCGGTTGTTCAGCCTCTAGCATTACCAGTCGCACAGGCAACACCTATCCAGCATGCGAAGAACAAGAACAAGAGGAAGTGGAGAGGCCAATAGAATGACCGGAGGAACAGACAAAGACAACCAGGTCCAACCACTCAACAACAGATTCCAGCTTACGACACATGTGGACGTTCTCACCGAGGAGAGTGTCTTGCTGGTCAAAGTGTTTGCTATCACTGTCGGAGGACCGGACATGCAATTCTGAATTGCCCAGATAGAGTGCAGCCGCAGCCGCCGCAGCCCCAACAACATCCTCAGAGGCAACCACACCAGCAGAGGCGAGGAGGACGACAGGCTCAGGTGTACGCTGTGGATCAGGCCGAGGCGAAGAAGAACCCATGTACTATGTCTTGGATGATTATTTTGCACGATATGCGTATTTTTGCTCTGTTCGACACCGAGGCGATGCATTCTTTCTTTTGTATCAACCCAATGTCTAAAGGCCATTGGAGTTCGACCAGTTAACACCATTGACCCTATTGAGGTGAGTCTAGCCTCGGGAAGGAAGATAGTGACGAGCTCTAAGGCCGAGACTCTTAGTTTTAGTATCAGCGGTCGAATCTTGGAGGCCAATGCGTATGTTATCGAGATGAGGGATTTTGATCTCATACTCGGTATGGATTTGTTAACTCGTTATCGTGCAAATATTCATTGTCATGATCGAGAGGTAACTCTTCATCTTCCGTAGAACAGTCAAATCACTTTCTATGGCACGAAGACGCTAATCCTACCGCGCAAAATTTCTATGGCGAAGGCGAGGAAGATCTTACGAAGAAGAGATTGTGAGGGTTATCTGGTGAATATTGTCGGAGAGGGATTCGAGAGCACAAACACCTCATGACATTCCAGTTGTTCGTGAATTTATAGATGTGTTCCCGGACCAACTACCAGGAGGACCACCCAACCGACAAGTGGAGTTCTCAATCAACCTTTTGCCAGGAGCAGGACCGGTGTGAAAAGCGTCGTACAGGATAACACCGAGTGTTTCGCCTTGGGGAGCACCCGTTTTTTTCTTTAAAAAGAATGACGGATCTATGAGAATATGCATCGATTACCGGGATCTGAATCGGTTAACGGTGAAAAACAAATATCCGCTCTCGAGGTAGATGATTTGTTCGATCAGCAGAGCAGAGATGAGCTTGTGTGTTTATCGATTTACGCTCAGACTATCATCAGTTAAACATTAAGGAGTCTCACGTGGCCAACCACTATTTATGCTCGACGCATTATAAAATTATTTAAGTTGTCGTTGAAAAACTCGAAAAGAAAAATAAAAATAAAAATGGTAATTGCATTTGATCGATCACTTATCTTATGATGTCCACTCAAATTTCCACACGCAGCTCCGCCTCACACCCTCACTCACAAGCACAGCTCAGGAAAAATGTCAAGCCTTCCCCGGTCACACCCTCTCCTTCTCTATACTGGCTTCAAATGGCGGCAAAGAACTCCGCAATTTCACAAACTTTTTTCTTCCCATGGCCTCCACTCAACAATCCCTCATCTTAATCTCTCCCCATAGCCCACAAGATTGTTCCCTAAAGTGTCGCCAGTCGCTTATTACGACAAGTGCGTGAAATACTCTCGGCCCGAGTCACATTTTTGGGCCAACATCCAGTTTGTTGCGGGTCGGTCCTCAGAAAATGCATGCTGAGAGGTTGATTTCAGTGAATTCCACGGCATCTCAGAGTAATTTAACCTCGGCGAGCATTCGAAGCACAGTAAGAAAGTGATTTTTGTTGTTGCTCGTGACATGTGTGCTTTTCTTTTACTGTATGAACGAATTTGATGGGCACATAGCATGAACGTTTTCTGTAATAGGTTCTTAAGCTGTTGCATTTGGTGGTTTCTTTGGGAATTGTTGTGGCCATGGATAAGTTTCTGAATAAGGTGTTCGTGGCTGCTGCCATCAAATTCCCAAGTGCTTTGTTCGGGATGTTTTGCATCTTCACCGTTTTGGTGGTTCTCGATTCCACTGTCCCAGCTGCCGCCACTGGCTTGATGAACTTCTTCCAGCCGGCCTTTCTTTTTATTCAGAGGTGGCTGCCTTTGTTCTACGTGCCCTATCTGGTGGTTCTGCCTCTGTCTGTCAAAGAGATTCCGGCTGCCTCGGGTCTTAAGATCTTTTTCATTATAGGTGTATATGTCATCCTTGATGAATTTTTTTATGTAAACGGAGTTTTTGTATGCAAACACCTTGAAGTGATTAATGATTTCACCTCAGCTGGAAAATAAGTTTAGTTTTTTTTTTTTAATTGATTTTATATGCCAACCTGTACTTATGATTCTGTGTGGTTTAATCAAGACAATAACAAAGTAGACATAGAGGTGCTTTAGATTCTTGTCGGTTTCGTATTTGACTTTCACCCATGGATCAAACATTTCCAAGATTTATTCACTAATCACTCTTGTTTCACTAGTTCAAGCTTTTTATCTTGAACTAAATATTATGTTGAGTTGGAATTTGATGTTTCATGAAGACTAAATACTGGTTTTATTGCTTCCTAACTTTTTTTGCAGTTGGAGGCTGGCTGGCTTCACTGTGTGTAGCAGGTTTCACAGCCATAGCAGTTAGAAAGCTTGTAAACACTGAAATGATGCCAGCCGAACCCATGCCAAAGCCTTCTTCGTTTTCTTCAGTCGAGTTGTGGGTTTGGAGTGGTATATTCGTAATATCTTTTGTCTCTTCGTTGCTTTACCCGACTGTACTTGGAACCAATGCCAGGACATGTTTGCCCTTTCTCCTTGCTTCTACAGTAATAGGCTACATGTTTGGTTCCTGGTAAAAACAAGAATATCTACTCAGTCCATCACCTCTATCCATTTAGTTTTGCATACAAACTATCATCCTCATTTTTGTTTCTTGTTATAATGTTATGTAATCTTGGTTTCAGGCTACCATCAGGCGTGAAGATGGTTTTTCATCCCATTATTTTCTGCGCATTATCAGCTGATCTGGCGGCGTTGGCTTATGGGAAACTTTCGCATTTCGGACTTGATCCCGTTCTAGGTATATCAAGAAATTAGGGCTATATCCAGAAACTAGTCTTCAGATTTAGACTAATTGCAATAGAGAACCGTTTATCTTTTAAAATGATAAATCGCCGACGTTTGTGTTTACCTTGCAAATATGTGTATCATCAAGAGAGGTCAGAAGGAATTGTTCATTAGGTAAATTGAACCTTCCTTTTTTTTTTAGTGGGTCCTTTAGTATAAACTTCAGACTAATGCCGCGCATAATGGAATCTAGGATATTTATATAATCTACTGGCTTGATCTTAATTTCTATTGTTAACAGTCACGAAAAATTCAGTTCAGGGAGCCCGACCTCCAGTGTAACAGACTCGTCATTTTGAATAGCAGAAAAAAGTTGATATTCTTGTTTTACAATTTATTCTGTCTATTGATGCCACTATTTTTGCATAAGTCTTAACATTCAACAATTTACACTGTTAGTTGTTCACTAGTATTTAATCTGACCTTTACCATTTCATGTACATGAGGGCCAACTTGAACATAACAATTTGCAGGATATTATCTCACAAAGGACTCGTCGAATCCTGGAGCTGGTGACATTTTGGTAGATTTTCTTGGATCGGTTGTACTTTCGTTTGCCTTTTCAATGTTTCAACAGAGAAAGGTATGCATGTGGTTTCCTATTCCTCTTTGGCTGTGCCATTTATTTAATTTATGGAGTTACAGATACTGTACTTAATCACTTTTTACATGATTTTTAATTGTGAATCTACAGCTGGTGAAGAGACATGCTGCCGAGATATTCACCGCTGTGATCCTGTCCACATTTTTCTCTTTGTACTCAACTGCTCTAGCCGGCCGTCTTGTTGGTCTCGAACCATCATTGACTGTATCAATTCTACCCAGATGCGTAACTGTGGCTCTTGCTCTCAGCATAGTGTCTTTGTTTGAAGGTTGATAACTCATTCAATATATAGCTTTTCACATCCTATGTGATAAGATAAAACTGAGGTGGACATATATAGCACCAGTGAAATCATCTAGAGTGATAGTTGGTTTGCAGTAATGCCTTCTCTCTCTTTTTTTTCCCTCCCTTTAGGTGCCAATTCATCTCTTACAGCAGCTGCTGTTGTGATTACTGGACTGGTTGGGGCCAATTTTGTTCAGGTGACTCTAGACAGATTAGGGTTTCGTGATCCTATTGCTCGTGGAATAGCAACTGCATCAAGGTATGAAGATCCAAAATATTGCAGAACCATTACAAAATATGTAGAAAAATCAACGTCAGCACAATAAATATGCTTCAAATATTGGTCTAAATACAAAATTATCCCGTCTTTTCCAACTGAGTTAATTTCAAATAAAATCGCTTATAATCCTTTTTATGCTTTTGCCATCAAAACCAAACTTTAGGGGAATAGAGTATGCTTTTCTTGAGTTGTGCTCTCTAAATTTTCTTTTCTAAAAGGGTTCATTTCAACGACGCCAGCTTTTGCTTCGATTGCAACCTAAACTCATTTGGAAGATATTATCTAGTAGGTTATTTCCATCATGTCCGGCAACTTAAGACGACGTAGCAATTATGGCTGACTAAGATGCCATGCCATTAGGGTAATTGCAAAGGCATCAAGTTTTGCTCTATTACAAATTGAACCCAAGAGTGTTTTTAGGAGGTTCTTGTGTGGCAACTTAGGGCATATTAGCAGATGAAGGTTTGTAGGTCATGTTTACAATACCTTGAGGCTTATTGGCAGATAAATGCTCTCCTTCTATTTCTTTTTTTTTTTTTTTTTTAAATTTAGGTCAAATATTTGGTTTAGTTTTGTGGTTTATTTGATAAAACAAACATCCAGCTATTAGAATTTAATATTTCTGCATGTTTTTTCTTCTTCTATAACAAACAAGCAGAAGTACCTAGAACATTCTTCTTCTACTTTTCCTTTGTTTTTTCTTTCATCTGGTTTGTAGGACAAGCAGCACATAAAATTCCCATCTAAAAACTCAAGATTTACAGTAGTCTGTCCTTCCCGAGTTTGTCTTTAAGATTTCCCTATCCTTTTCTCAGTGCACATGGGTTTGGAACAGCTGCGTTATCAGCAAAGGAACCTGAGGCTCTTCCATTTTGTGCAATCGCGTACGCACTAACTGGGATTTTTGCTTCTGTCATCTGCTCTGTTCCACCCGTTAGACAAAGCTTGCTAGCTGTAATAGGCTAACGATCACCTATTTGCAGTCAAAGCGAAGGTTAAAAACGGCTAATGTTGATTTTTCTCTGCATTGATCACAAGCCGATGTTCCTTCAGAAATTGTGGGCCATATTAGTTACGATTATCTTTTTGTATCATAGTCGTTTAACTGCTGCTTATATGTATAGTCTTCTGCAATCATCTCTCATGGCTCTGTACAATATGCATGGCCCGGGGCAGATTATCACCTGTTAGTATTTGGCAGCATATCCGGTTGTAATTGTTGTTCATTCAGTTTGGTGCTTTATCGGTTTGAGGTATTTGTGTTCAGTTCATCACATCGAAGTACTTGCATGGATTATCTGTTCTCCCGTATAGTTGAAATTAAAGTTCCATCAGGTTGAGTCTATTGCAAATTGATTTCAGGAGTTGCAAAACTAGTCGTTTTCGAATTTTTGTTGCGTAATTGGTCCTAGGCTCCTGGCCGCGTCAAAATTAACAGGGTACTCACGTGTAAACCACACGGACGTTAATTTGAAGACGGGAGAAATTGCTAATTTAGTCCGACAGGATTGGCCGTGCTCGAAATGTGGTTCCAATAACTGCAACAGTAGTCATTTATCTTTTTTTATTTATTTATTTTTATTTTTATTTTGCAATTTTGGACCCCGTTTAATCAAAAGAGACTAGATTTGCAACTTGGGACCAATTTTTATATTGAGTCTTATATTTATATCTTAATATTTTTTTTACATGATAACATTTTTAACAATATTATTCCACAGTTTTATATTGTATTAATATTTACAATTAAATTACTATATAATGTTTTTCTATTTCATATTATTACTTTTATTTCATATTATTACTTTTAATTAAATGCAAAATATATTGATAAACATAAATACCTAATTTTATTATAATTGTGTATGTTAATGAGAAAAAAATATATTGTTTATACACAATTTAAAACGACAAGTTCTTGACTGATTTGTTGATAACCACTATGTTCTAGCGAAGTAATCGATCAAATGATCGGTTCCTGGTTTTGATAAGGCTTCCGTAACAACATTACCCGATATTATTATTTATTTATTTTTTTTTATTTACGAAGTTTTTAATTTTTTGCATTTTCACCTATGAACTCATATAACTTGTACTTATAGTTGAAAAGTTAGCTTATATGATAAAAATATTTAGTCAAATTAGTTGATAAATTAGCTGGAATAAAAAATTAACTAGTTTATTTGAAAAGTTACCGAAATAAGCTTATCATCAAATAAGCTCAAGCTTTTTAAAAATACTTGTCTTACCAAACAAGACTTATTTGAATACAGAAAATTTATAAACTAACCAAATAAGCTATAAACTAACTTATTTGTCTAGCAAACATAGTCTTGTCTACCAAACATAACCTTAATCGTTTTGTTTTTTCGTCTGGCAAAACCAAGTTTGTCACATTTGTCATATACACATAATGGTTGTATAGCTTGGAC
>CACSLK010009714.1:8713278-8727834 GCA_902706635.1 Striga hermonthica
CCAAAACAAAAAAAAAAAATAAAAAAAAAAATAAAATAAAAAATAAAATAAAAATAAACAATAATAATAATAATTAAACTATTTTGCAACCCTTGGGACCAAAATTGCTAACGAGGATTAAATTTGTAATTTTCTCATGAGGACTAAATTTGCAATTTCCCCATTTTTCAATTCAACAACCTAACGTTTGCATGCCTTGCACGTGAGTGTCCCTGAGAAGTACTGATTTTGAAACTCATAGAACCAATTTTGCGACAGGCTAAATCAAATCCATCCAGTGAGTGTCCCTTTTCTTCTGAAAAGGAAAATCAATAGTATTCTTACGTCTCCTCCATCCTGTGAGTGTCCCCGAGTTGTACTGATTTCGCAACTTGTTGAACTAATTTTGCAACAGGCTAAATCCATCCGGCGGGACGAAATATTCGATTCCCTCAATTTTCGTCCAAGTTGTCCCAATGAGAATTATGAATTGAAAAGGTTAATAGGCTACTGCACTTGTGTTAGTTCTATGGGTGGTAAGGTCTGTATTAGATATAACCCAATACAGATTACGTCTTAAGAAGAGGACAAAAAGGAGGTTGTAGTGGCTAATTCAACAGGTTAAAATTGAATAACAAATTGATGATAATAAATAGTAAGTGACATGATAGTTGTGTACTCAAATCTGAATTTCTATATACAGATCAAAGTCCAACTTTACTCATTTCTGCAAACAATGTGAAATAAAGGAGCTGCAAAGGGACCGAGCAGATCTGTAAGATACTATTCAAAAGGGAAACGGTGGATCATCTATGCAATCTACTACGAATCAATATAAAACACTCCAACAAGAAATGCAGCTTTTACAACCAATCCAAAAAGGCAACCGTTTCAGAAAGTAGTAAGACGAATAATGGAATTAAAAAATTATATACCTAAGCACCGCAATCAAATCACTTGTTTCCCCTGAAATATGCATATACTTTCTGCAAGACAAATGCGTAAACGAAACTGTTACGACGAAAAACAAGTAATACTGATGTTCAATTCAAAGCCACAGAAACCAGAGAATAATAAAATTTTGTTCCTAACCTGAAGTACCCATAAGCTCAACAGTGTCTCTAAGCAAAATAACGCGAATCCAACCAGGTAAAAGATCTGAAGGAAAAATAGAGGATGTCACGAGAAAAGTCCAAAATGAATGACCCATCTTCAACTCAAGTAAGACCACAGGGAAAACAGAAAGGAGAACGGTAAAGATAAAATGAAAACCACCAGCAGGGATGTAACCCTACTAACATACAAACGTTTGAATAATTGCTATTTATTTCAATGAAGATAAAAAAAATTTGTCCTTCACTAAAATGGTGGAACAAAGTGCAATTGATGATCCAAATCATGTACAAAATAATAGAATGTGTACAACAGACGAAGCATCAAGAAAGAATAATGATATGAAAAGAAACTCACCCCAACCACAACATGGTCAGAGAAAACATCAATAGCTGCAAGAATACCCCTGATGCAAGAAAAAATCAATGAAGAGTTAAACAAAAATAAACAAGATGTTGGTAAAGGGCTACTTTACAAGGGAGCAGTCCCAAATCAAATCCTATAGTGCGCGTGTGTTGGTGATTTTCCTTCTTTTTTGCAAGAACATACATTGTTTCTTCTTGTTAATTGAGCTATGCAAAAATTAATAAATAAATAAATAAAGAGATTTGTCCACGTGTGTTGTCATGCAGTGTTAATCAAATTTCCCCCATGACAATATGGCGTGGCAGATTTCTGCAATTCCACCATTATAAATTTCAAATGGATCGCAGTTATGGCGACACCACAGGCCGCCATGGCAGTATTTCAGCCTGCCGCCATTTTCCGCCACCCACCATTTATAATGCTGTTGGCTTGGTTAAATTTCCCCCACTGCTTTGAAGTGAACTAGCTCTCACATATAAATTTTCAGTTCAATGAAAATAAAACAATTTCCCAAACTATAGTGACAAAAAATATCATAACTCTATTGCAGAATGCATTCTAAGGCTAAAACAACATAATGAAGCTATTCTTCAGGGAAATGTTTTTTTCCCTTTTCTGGTCCGTCTTCTTTACCAGAGGGAGATAATGAAGAAGAAAAATCCTTACGTTAATGATCTTCCATGGAAGACGATTGGTGGGGCAATTGCAGCAAGAATGCAAAAACCAATGTGTAGCTGCACAAAATTGAACCAAAGGCATCAAAATAAAGAAGATATAGCATGTTGCTGTTAGCCTGTTATATGTCAAGGGGTCACCAGCATACATACCAAATAAAACAAGAAAAACCAGCCAAACTTCAGTGCACTATCAGTCCTGTGTATCATAATCACGTAACACGGGCGTTATTTCAAACACATCAAGAGTCTAAAAAATATAGATGATGATAATGACAACGATGATGATGCAATGCTGTGTCAAGTACCTCATTGCACGATACAAAGGCCTGTACCACAGTACATATGAAAGGGGACAACCCATCAGGGCATATATAATGGCAAGCAAGAAGATCCTGACTCCTACAAGCAGAAAACATCATTTAATGCCATGGATCAAGAGCACTAGAAAAAGAAAATTACCAAAGTAAACAAGACAACTTACCACCACCCCTTATCCAGCAAACAGTGATTGCAATGACATTGAAAACAAGGCAAAGGACAATACCTGAAACCAAAGCCCATCGAAGGGAACGTTAAAATAAATTTCCATCCACATAATTTCAAACGAAACAAGGAATCAACCTTAAAGCTTACAGTAAAACTATATCACGAGACAACTTCAGCTAATCACAAAACTATCATACACGCCAAGAAGTATTTCACTCTCCACAAGGCACAACTATGTTATAAGAATATTGGAATTAAATATCCCCCACGATTTCCACTTGGAAGACCAGGGTACCGATAGATAAGAAAAAAAAAAACATTAAAAAAATTCATGATTGACACGAAGAATTCTCTCCTTTGCCAAATTAGGCAATTTTCCCATTTTAAAATTAAGCTGACACAGTCAAAATAGTTAGTGCCTACAACTATTGACAGTAGTTACTAGCAGGGATGCACTTGTCCTTTCAACATTTAGTTGTTGCCTTCTTAAAGTTTCATATGGCTGCGCATTAACATTATATCCGGAGGAAATTAATATACAAAATTGTCCCGAGTATTTAGCATGAATAAGGTCACAAAGAATTGTCTCCTTTCCTAGATTTTTGTCCGTGTGTATGCAGGTGCAACATTGTGAAAATGAACATGTATTCATTTATAATGCAACTTTGTAGTTTGTACAATGACGGAAATAATCATAAAGCATGCCTCCGACACAAACGTGCACTATCAGAAACTTGACTCGATAAAGCTGACGATGAGGTTGTATTCTCATATTCACGTACTTAGCTTGTATGAAATCTACTTGCACTTAAACAGGATTGTTCAAGACAAGTAAAGAGCTCGCTGGAAATAAAAATATATTACCCACCTAACCAGCTTGCAAATGCCAGATACTGCAACTTCTGAGCATGAACTGGTATTTCATTAGCTATATCATGATGAATAATGGGGAAAAGTGGCGGCCAGTTTTTATCATCCACAGGAACACCAGCTGAACCAAAAAAAAAAGGTCTCAATATATTACAAACATAAAGACAGAAAAATATCTGAAAATGGTTGCTAGTGGTCTGCTGGCTTACCGCTGGTGACAGCATCTTCTCTTCGTTTGATATCCTACAAAACCAAAAAAAAAAGGTGTATACATGCAGCTCAATTGCAAGATAAATATACAAGCATGGAAATTCTACTTAATGATCACCCCCAAAGTTAGTCATAAATAAAGAGTAACAACACATTAGCACAATAATACAAAAATGGTTTTAAGACTTCAATACTTGGCCAGATGTAAGAAACTCAAACTCACACACACACACATATATACATATATATTTTCTTTTATTAGCAAGACAGATCACATATTAGTAATTTCCTGCATCAATTACTTTGTAATAACGTAAACTTAAGAATGTACTAACCCTTTCTCTCCTGTTTAAGTCAGCTTCCCAGTTTGCAAGTTCCTTCTCCTTCTTCTTGGAATCCTGCAGTCGTACAATAAAATTAAGATAAAATCCATGATTATATTGCAGAATGGAACCGGCGATTAATTTACAACTGCATTACATTCATGGCATCTAGTGGTATATCCACAGTGGCATCATGTTTCTGACCGAAACCTAGTGTACTTGCAACCACCTTAGGTATGCGAGATTTTGATCCTGCACCACTCTGCAACAACCCCAACAAATGGGGTGATAAGAAGATGATATATAATAAATATGAAACAGGTAAAATGTTATTCATCAAAATACAGGTGGACAGTATACGGCCACACATTTGGGATTCAAACAAATACAGAAAGCATGTCACATCCCAGTCACAAAATTCCTTCTGCCATCTATAAGATAAGATATGGGAGATATGAATCAAAGTGGCTGATAGAATAGAGGTGTAACATTCTTGCCAATTCTCAAACCCTGACATTAATCATAGTTGTTGAGAAGGTCGTATCACGTTTATCAATCATAATGATGAAGTCAGTGGCTATCAAACCAATAAAATGTTAATTATAACATAATTGATAGTCGTGCTGCTTCTACTACACCATCAATGGGTCAGTATGTGAATTAAGTTCCATACCACTAGTGAATTTGCGCAAAATTGAAAAGTTCAACAGATAAATAGCTGATGAGATCTTATATTCAGAAATGGCGTTTCGTCTCCTATTCACCTCATCACAGAAGTAAAATAGTCATTTCGCTTTTGTAGCAGAAATTGTGGATTTGTTTTGTTAGCTTTCACATGGCAAGTGATAGCACTATTTTTATTTTTTTTGAAAGACGATCCCACTCGGTCTGATTCTGATAGTTTAGCTTCTCTAAACTCACACACCATGTAAGTTACTATATTCAGACTTGAGTAGTTCCTAACAACATCTCTATACTTTTGACATCACTAACCACGATTCTGAAGCAATTCTCTCTAATCACTACACAAGATTCTCAATTTTCACATATTTTGCTGCAAATCCCACACCACACCTCTGTTTTTCTTACGGAAAGCAACATCTGCGTCAAGCTGCCATTGTCTCTTCAGTAAGCATACACACTAATAAATTTTAAAACAAATCAATTATTAATTGGTAATGCAGAACACAGATCAGTTCGGTTTCATTTCTCCAACAACCAAATCAAACAGAGCCCCGCCCCCAAATTAACCTACGATTCACCTCCCAAATCTCACATTAAACCAAACAAACGCAGCCGCAGGATTCGGATCTAAAGCAATAAAAACTTTCACAAGGCAAACCATCGACAAACTTCACCACAAAAACTAGAGTCCTAAAAATAGACAGATCTGAAACATATGTACGCGCGGTTACCGAAAATGGATTGACTTCGGGCTCTTCCTCGTCGAATGGATTGGGATCTGCTCCTCGATTCATGGTCGACTAGTTCTCGCGAAGCTAAAAAAAACCCTCGAAATAAAGTAATGAATAGAGTTTATAGTTTTTATACGCGTATATAAAACCAGAAAGAGAGAGAACAGAGGAAAGTGGAACTGTGAGTCTGCTCTTTTTTCTGCTTTATATGTATTGAATTAATGAATATATATGTATGTGTAAAGTTATACGAAGCATTTCGTCATGTCAATATTCAAAAGTATAATTCAACATATTTTGAATTAATATATAAAGAGGGATTATATAAATATTTATTTGAACTAATCAATTTGTATCTGCATAAAAAAGTTGTGGAAATAAAAAAGATTTTTTTTATTTATAAACTTATTTTTCTGTTTAGCATTATATATCTTTTTGGAAATAATATTTCTTTAAAAGCACAAGGGAAATGATAACTTTTATAATTATACTTATTATTGCGAGATTATAATCATAAAATATTTTTTGTTTCATAAAACTAAATATATTTAATAAAATTTCTCTTGATAAATCTGGTGATTGAATTAAGTTCCTACTCTGGTCAATTGAATTACTTTAAAACAGTAAAAAAATGACACAATTGGAGTTGGCTGACCAAGTTATGGGTCTAGTTGGCCAAGACTAAATCGATTATTACAATTGAATATAATTTTAATATAAAAAATATTACTATATAAAGTCCAAACCATAATTAATTATATTATGAATGCTATTATGACAACATGTTCAATTTTTATGAATATGACCAAATGGATTATTAATAAATTTTAATAAACAAATATTTTATTACACAAGTAATGTAGTCCAAACTCTAACTAATTATATTAAGAATGATTTTATGACAAAATGATGAAGGCTTTATATGAATATTTATATATCAATTTTGTGATATTTTATGGAACGAAATGATAATGTAACTTTTATTAGACCATGTACAATGGTTGTCTTAATAAGCAATTGCTTAGAATATTTTAGTATTATTTTGGTGGGACCATGTGCCATTAAACAATTCTATGATTTAAGCAATTCAATCCCACAATGGTGAATTGCTTATTAAGCAACTCATGCGGGTCCCATATATACCCCACAAATTAATTACCAACTTAACTACCTTATTTACTATTTATAATTAAAATATAATTTTTTTGGTTCATTGGCCCACAAATTCTGATTGTTTGTGGATTGCTTATTCAAGCAATTGCTTAACCTAAGCAATTGCTTGCTTCTCTTCACAATGGAAAATTGCTTAAATAGCAATTGCTTATTTTTAAGCAATCAGTTAAGCAACCCTATTGTAGATGGTCTTAATGTATGGTAGATGAGTGTTCTCAAAACCGGACCATCATCGACCAATTACGTTATTTATTCAATGATTTATTGGTTGGACCAAAATTTAATTTTTTTGTTGATATTTTAATATATATATATATATATATATATAAAGTAGTTTTCAAAAAATTTAAATAAAAAATATTAATAAATTATGAACAATTTAAAATTTCAAATATTTAGACTAATTGATAAACAATCTTTAAATCTTCATTTATTTAGATATATAATTTTATTTATATTAAAAAGTAAATGTAAATATAACAAAATTTGTTTAAAAAATCGTATTGATTCTACCAGTTCGACCGAATGGTGTTGAACGGCTTGCGAGCAAACGTTTTATTCAAGCGCTCTAAACTGGCCGATAAACCGATTTTCGATTCTCCGGTCGATAGACATGTCCATGGGCTGAATCAGGTCGTAGTTTTACACGGGACGATTCAGGTTTATGATTTTTCATAGATTGAACTGTCGGTTCCGATTCTAAACAGAACCAGACGGTTCGGCGATGTTTTTAATTTATTGATTTGACTCGAAACAAGCGAGCAGGTTCTGAAGGAACCGCCAGTTCATTAAATAAGGGCCCCAAAAGTGCGGCCCGAACCAACTCGAAATCGGGATTTGGCCGCAACTATGGTCGGACCGTACGATTCGTTCTGGTCCAGTCAGTTTTGAAAACAATGGGTAAATCATGATTGATATTATTTATTTATTTAATTTATAATGAAATCGTAATATTATTTCCTCGCGAGCGACGCTCGTTGGCCTTTTGACAGTCCGAGCTTGGGCCGACACGATGGTTTTCCTCTTTTTTCTGTCTATTCTCTAGGTTGGGGACAGATAGGTTCCTCTGGCAGGGGCTGGTTTCTTCTTTGGTAGAAATGGGTGGGCTTCGTCGGTGTCGTGTTGGGGCAGGCGATGGTGCTCGGTCTCCTGGTGCTGCTGATGTTGTCTTGTGGTGTTGCCAGTGAAAGGGGGTTTTGGTTCCCTAGGCTCGGTTCTAGTTAGTTATAGCCTCTTATCAAGAGTTGAGAGTTTCTAGTTCTATACTTGGGGCTAAAGTCTTATATTTCTTGTTGGTTGTCTTCGGGTGTTAGCTTTGTGCGTGGTCGTTGGAGCAGCTTGCAGGGCAGTGGAGAAGGCTTTAATTATGTATTGTCGTAGTAACATGTTTTTATGTATTAGGTGTATATTTTATCGTTTTTCTTTCTGGCTTTGGATCTCCCTTGGGGAGTGTTTTTTGTTCTCCATTTTGGCAGTCAATTAGTCTCTCAGTAAGGGAGTGTAATGTCTATTTTAGTGTCTATTGTATTTGACACGGAATGAATCCCTTAACTTGAATCTTCTTTCACCTGTAATTATGTTTGGTGAAAAAATACAAAGGTATTTTTGTAATGTCAATGGACATTCGATGTGCTCTTTTTGGAGTTTAAAATATTATATAGTTTGTCAAAAAAAAAAAAATGATTAAGTTGAAAAACAACTTAATCATTTTTGTTGTATATATGAATATATATGAACGAAGGCCAAACAACATCTATTCAAAGTTTTCACCTCTATATTGAGGAAATCCCGAACCGCCCAAAAAAAAAAAAAAAAAGTTTGTAGGTTGATAAGCCAAAATGTTTTATACTCTAAAGGTGTGATTGGTTACAATAATATTATGGGCTTGATTAATTTCCATGTCAATTATTACATCTATCCACCCAATTTATTAGCATGCTTGGTTAGATAATAATAAATTCAATAGTTTTAATTTTTCGTCTTTCTTCCTCAAATGACCTGGCATACACAAGAGTCATCACTTATGTGCACTTCACATCTCCGCTGCCAAGACTATGCGATTGTAGGTCGGATTCGGTAATCCACGGCCACCCAATTCGCGGCGAGCCCGCCATCTTAGCCTATGGCGTCGCCGTCGCCAAGTCTATGAAATCGCAGATCGAATTCGGAATGTGTTATAAACAAATTTGGCCGAATGTGTTATAAACAAATTGAAGGATAAGCTAGCGGGCCATGCTATTTTTTAGGGACATGCCATGTTGCGGGAAATATAAAGAACACAATGTAAAAATTGGATATATACTTTTTTCGTACACAAAATTACAATCATTTTTGGCCCTTTTATAGACCAATTTTAAGGGTCTTGGCACACACTTCAATACATATAATAATAATTCACATGATAAGATTCTAATTGTTGGTAAATTCCACTTATCATAACACTTCCCCTTGGAAATACCACTATTAAATGTGCATTTATGTTGCCTCGTTAAAAACCTTATCTGGAAAACCCTGTGGGAAAAAAACCGAGATAAGAAAAAAAGGGTACAGCCGCACATACTCCCCCTCGAATTATTATCTGTGCAAATTCCGAAGATGTCTCATTCCAATATTGTGCACGTGTTTTCGAAATATTGTCGTCGGAAGCGCCTTTGTAAACAAATCAGCTGCATTATCGTTTGATCGAATGTATTGAACTTTGATTTGTTTGTTTCTTTCAAGCTCTTGCGCATATGAGAAGAACTTTGGCGGGATATGTTTAGTTATGTCACTCTTGATGTATCCTTCTTTCGTTTGAGCGACACATGCGGCATTGTCTTCGAAAATAACCGTCGGGTCATTATTGTTCGATAGTCCACTGGCTTGTTGAATATATTGAGTCATGTTTCTGAGCCAGATGTTTTCCCTAGTTGCTTCATGAAGTGCAATGATCTCAGCATGGTTTGAAGACGTCGCAACTAATGTTTGTTTCTGGGAGCGCCAAGAAAATGAAGTTCCGCCAATCGTGAAAACATAGCCGGTTTGGGATCTTGCTTTATGGGGATCTGATAGATATCCTGCATCTGCAAAACCGATTATTTCATTTTTTTTTATCATTAGAGTAAAACAGTCCCAAATCGATTGTCCCTTGGAGATAACGGAATATATGCTTGATTTCATTCCAATGTCTCCTCGTAGGTGACGAGTTATATCTTGCTAATAAATTGGTAGCGAAAGATATATCTGGTCTGGTGCAATTAGCAAGATACATAAGAGCTCCTATTGCACTCATATATGGTATTTCAGGACCAAGTATTTCTTCATCTTCATCACAAGGTCGAAATGGATCCTTTTCAACATCTAATGTTCGATTGACCATTGGGGTACTAAGTGGATTCGCCTTGTCCATATTGAATCGTTTCAGTATTTTTTTAGTGTAATTAGATTGATGGACAAATATCCCATTTTGGACTCGTTCTATTTGCAAGCCGAGACAATATTTGGTCTATCCGAGATCTTTCATTTCAAATTCGCCTTTTAGTAAAGTGACTGCTTCTTGGATTTCATTTGTAGTCCCAATAATATTAAGATCATCGACATAGACAGCAATTATCACAACTCCATCTTGTGATCTTTTTTATAAAAATACACGGGCATATTTGATTATTTATATATCCCCGTTTAGTAATTGTTCACTCAAATAATTATACCACATACGCCCGAATTGTTTCAAGCCATACAATGATCTTTGCAGTTTTATCGCACATAACTCTTTAGGTTTGGACTTTAGCGCCTCGGGTATTCTAATTCCTTCTGGAATTTTCATATAAATGTCAGCGTCTAGCGATCCATATAAGTAAGCAGTCACAACATCCATGAGACGCATTTCACGATTTTCATAGATGGCCAAACTAATCAAGTATCTGAAAGTAATTGCATCCATAACAGGGGAATATATTTCATCATAATCGATCCCAGGCCTCTGGGAGAATCCCTGTGCTACAAGGCGAGCTTTATATCTTGTGATCTCATTTTTCTCATTTCTTTTTCTGACAAAAACCCATCTGTATCCAATAGGTTTTATGTCTTTGGGTATAATGGTTATAGGTCCAAGAACCTTTCGTTTATTAAGCGAATTTAACTCGGCTTGAATAACATTTTTCCACTTGTCTCAATCATGTCTTTTCTGACATTCAATCATAGACTTTTGTTCAGGATCCTCAACTTCTTTGTCAATTTCTTGTGATACCATATATGCGAATGCATCATCAATAATTTCATCACGCTTCTAAAGTTTCCCATTATTTACGTAATTGATGGAGATTTCAATATTTTCATTTCGTTTTGAAAATTTTCCATCATCTTGATTCTTTTTCAAATTCGAATCTTGAATTTCTCTTTTCTTTCGAGGATTCTTATCTTTAGACCCCACTGGTCTTCCTCGTTTCAAACGTGCCTTTAATTCATTTGGCACATCGTCATTTGCCCTTTCTTTTGTAACCTCAATTCGAGCAGGGGCATTTAAGCTGCAACATGTGATTTTGTCACCATTTCTGTGTCAGTAAATGCATCTGGCAATTGATTTGCAATATTCTGCAGATGTATGATCTTTTGAACTTCTTGCTCTCTTTGTTTGGTGGGAGGATCAAGATATGATAGTGATGATGTTCTCCATTCAATATTTCTTTCAATTGACTTTTCATTCCCACCTAAAGGGGGAAATAATTCTTCATTAAAATGACAATCATCAAACCGAGCTGTAAAAACATCACCTGTTTTTGGCTCAAGGTATTTTATTATTGATGGAGATTCATATCCAACATATATTCCCAACCTTCTTTGAGGCCCCATTTTCGTACGTTGGGGCGGAACAATTGGTACATATACTGCACAACCAAAAATTCTTATATGTGCAATATTTGATTCTCTACCATATGCCAACTGTAATGGCGAGTATGTATGGTGTGCACTTGGTCTTATTCGAATTAGATTATCTGCATGCAAAATAGCATGTCTCCATACTGAAGTGGGCAGTTTTGTCCTCATTATCAATGGTCTGGCTATAAGTTGCAGTCGTTTAATCAATGATTCTGCTAGACCATTTTGAGTGTCAACATGTGCTACAGGATGTTCAACGTCAATTCCCACTGCCATACAATAATCATCAAATGCTTGAGATGTAAACTCTCCAGCATTGTCGAGTTTGATCATTTTTATAATATAATCTGTGAATTGAGCCTTTAATTTGATAAGTTGGGCAAACAATTTAGCAAATGCCACATTTCTAGTGGATAACAAAATCACGTGAGACCATCTACTAGAGGCATCAATTAACACCATAAAATATCTGAATGGACCACAAGGTGGATAAATAGGTCCACATATATCACCATGAATTCTTTTCAAAAATAATGGTGATTCATGTCCGACTTTAATATGTGATGGTCTTATTATCAATTTCCCTTGAAAACTTAAGGCACACATCAATTCATATGTTTGTAGTATCCTCTGATTTTTTAATGGATGCCCACTATAATTTTCAATAATACTTTGCATCATTATCGAGCCACGATGACCAAGTCGATCATGCCAAAGTTTAAACATTTCATTCACCTGTGATTTTGTTGCAGCATAAGTCTCAATAATATAAATGCGGGTGTAATATAAGCCCGAGGATAAAACTGTGCAATTTCTCCAAAACACATTTATTTCCCGCAATATTTGAGGTAATGCAAAGATATTCAACTCCCCCTTTATTCATTGTTTCAACATGGTATCCGTTCATTCGGATATCTTTAAAACTCAACAAATTTCTTGTTGATTTTGGGGAGAATAATGCATCATTCAATGTAAATTTTGTATCTCCCATCATAAAAAATATGGCTTTTCCAAAACCCTCAATTATCTTTGCATTTCCGGAAATTGTGTTTACCTTTGCTTTATTTAATTTCAAGTTGACGAAATATTTTCTGTCCTTAAGTATAGTATGAGTAGTGGCACAATCTGCAAGACATATATCTCCATTTTGGATTCGAGATCGATCTATAATCTAAAAGAAAACAACATTTATTATTGATTAAAATCGAAATACAGATAAAAACACACCAATACAACAAAAACGAAGAAAGCAATAAAAAAAACATGATCATTAGTTATTTTCTTGGTCATTTCCAGCTTGGTCTTCAACTACCGCATCAGCAAAATCCAGGCTCAATTTGTCATCGATGCCATATTCATCATCCACACGTGTTGAATCATTTTTAGAAGATTCCCCAATCATAAAATTAGTTTATATATTCTTATCTTTTGATTTCTCGGAATTGTTATAATTATCAACAACTTGTCTCGGAGCACGACAATTCCGTGCCCAATGCCCCGTCCTTCCACATCGATAATATGCCTTTTCATCATTATTCTCCGTCACATTATTCTGTTCAAATTTTGGCAGGAAATTTCTCCTCCTTTCATAATTTTGGGCATAGTTACGGCCTCACCCACGATTATATCCCCGGCCCGAGTTATACCCTCGGTGAAATTTTTTGGATTTGGCGATCTGGACCATATCCACGGCCACGGCCACGTCCACGTCCACGACCCCGGCCACGTCCCCAGGTATATCCACGCATATATGTTTGGCTGTTTTCAGTTCCGGTTCCCTGTTTAGATATTACATCATTTATTTCAGGGACCACAGTAGACCTCGTTGGTCTAGATTCATGATTTTTCATCAACAATTCATTATTTTGTTCAGCCAGCAGCAAACAAGAAATTAACTCAGAATATTTCACAAAACCTTTAGCTCTGTATTGTTGCTGCAAAAGTACATTTGAAGCGTGAAATGTGGACGTCTTTTCCAGCATATCGTAATCAGTTATGTTTTCTCCACATAATTTCAATACCGAGCAAATGCGGAACATCGCTGAATTGTACTCGTTTACAGTTTTGAAATCTTGGAAGCGTAAATGCATCCACTCATAACGAGCCCGGGGGAGAATCACCGTTTTTCTGGTGATCATACCTTTCTTTCAAGGCTTTCCAGAGATCTGCAGGATCTTTTATAGTTAAATATTCATTTTTCAATGCCTCATTCAAATGATGCCTCAGAAATATCATTGCTTTAGCTTTATCCTGTATTGATGAATCATTTGGGGAGATTATTGTTTTTTCCAATCCCTTGCCGCCAAATGAATTTCGACATCCAATGTCCATGAGATATAATTTTTCCCAGATATATCGAGAGCTTCAAATTCGAATTTGACCAGATTTGCCATGATAACTATAAAATAAAACATCAATGCTTAGATTCGAAAAATTACATATACAATCATTAATTCTTCAATAAGTACAAAAGAGCAAATACTAAACACATTATACAAATGCCTAATACATAAAATTTAAATCCAACAGTACGATACATCATCGTGAAAATTAGCAAAACGTATATAATAAACAAGATAATGGTAATTATAAGTAATGGATCAAACATTTTTTTTTATTTTTTTTATAAAGAAAATATATTTTTGAGTGTTTGGATTATGAAAATGAATTGTAGGGTTATATATAGATATTGGTTAATAGCCGTTACAAAAATAACCGTTAACTAGCCGTTGGAAACAAATTTAATGACATAATATTTACTAATTAATCATTTATGATCATAAAATTCTAATTTAATCATGTATATTACTTTAAAGATTTTTCCGAATTATTTGATGAACATTTTCGTGAATATAACAAAGCAAGTAAAAAAAATGCTCCACATTATAAATATTACGGTGAGTACAAAAATAAACAGTTATAAATTTCACGTCACATTACTGGGTAAACCATTTTTGTGGGTGTTAAGTATAAGTAATAATATTTATTATAACTTGAATAATAATACATAAGCAAATTTAATAATTTCATATCACCACATATTATTGACTATGACATAGCCTAATTTGCCAATAATAATGGTAATGT